>PVJD01003940.1:50578-149924 GCA_004026545.1 Mormoops blainvillei | reverse complement strand
TAAATTTTTCCATACTTAATTACTTTGCTGCATTCACAAATAGTGTTGTCATATTTTTAGTATATAGGTAGTCAAAATATTTTCAAATTTAAATTTAGATTTAACTTTATAGGTTACATTATTTATATTATTTGTGTGTGTTATATGTTACATTATTTCTATATGCTTATTTCTTAATTTCTAAATGTGTAGTTGTTTTAGTTATATTATTATTAATAAGTTCCAGTTTAATTCCTCTATGCTAAAACAATATTCTAAATAATTTTATTCTTTAAAACTCTGTTAACATGATTTATGGTTATTGTGGGCTAAATTTGGGCTGTATATATTATATTTTGGTGGATATTCCATGTGAACTTGAAAATAAAATATTTGCTGTTGCTTCCATGATGCTTTATATATGAAAATAAGATTTAGCTTACCAATCATATTATTAAATCTCACTTTATTTCTAATATTATTGTCTTATTTTTCTATAATTTACTGAGAAAGTGTGTTTAAAATCTTTATTATAATTACGACTATGTCCTTCTATTATAGTTATCAATTTTTATGTACAGAGTAAATAAAATTATATTTCTTCTTTCTGGAATTTTGCTTTTATCAATATAAAATATAATTTTTATTAATAGAAGCATATCTGTCTAACATTTTATTAAATACTGGAATAACTATGTTAGCATAATTTTGTTCGTGCAAGCATAGTGTGTCTTTTTTATTATTCTTTCACTTTGAATGCTATATATGCTTACAGATAAAACACAGTTTGTAAGCAGTATGTAGTCACTGGTATAGTTTACTTGTAGTTTACTCACAGTATATAGTTGGTTGTTTTCCAATATGTTTACTTAGAATATTTTCTTGATTTAGATTTAAAGAATACATATATTTTTTAGATTAAATCTTTCACCATATTTTTGTGTGCTCTCTGTTATTTGTTCTCTTTCCCTCCTTTTAGATAAATTAAGTGCTATTCTTCTATTTATTCCTTTATTAAAATTGTGATTATAATTTCTCATCAGTTTTATATTTAAATAATGATTACATTATGTATACTTTGTCATAGTATGCCAGAAATTAATTCTTTGCATTTTTTTAAATAACAAGGACCTAAGAAACTTTTAAGAAAAATTACTCAAATTCTAATTGCCCCCTTGTATCTATCCACACAGTTGATGAATATTTTAATGCATATTTATTTGAAATGCTTAAAGTCTTTTATTATTTTTGGCAGTCAATATTCATTTTTATTTACCAGCCTACTTATTTTCTTGAACTGTATTTTTTTTTCTGTGTAACCACACTCCCACAAAGTTCCATATAGGATCTTTACCTTTTTGCCTAAAGAATGCCATTAATAACTATTTTAGGGCTTATATTCATACTGATTTCACTCCATATTTTGCTTGTGTGTGTTATTTTCTTTCTTTCTTTTTTTATTAAGGAAAACAGTACATTTAATGTAGTGTGCTTGGATATATTTTCTGGGTATTGAGTTCTTGTTAAAAAAAATTCTTGTTGAACAATTTTGTTTTTCTCCTTAGCCATTCAAAGATGTCATCTATTAACTTCTAAGTTTAACAAGTCTCTAGGTTTTTCTGGACAAACACCTGTGTATGTAAAAAAACCCAACGGACAAAGTTGGGTCTTCTCTTTCATTTGTTGGTAGGCCTGGACAGGTTTCCTATTTACTGCTTCTTCTGAAGAATCTCAATAAAAAGTGTGCAGTGTTAACTAAACTCTGCACTTCCGCAGCCCAGAACAGTAACTTCAAGAGCCCCAGCATCATCGGGTTGACAGTGCCTCTGCTTACAATTTCTATCCATCCCCTAGTTGTTTCAGGACAGATATCTATGTAATTTTTGTCTAATTCTCTTCTGTCTGGGATCTTGCCCTCATCAACTCAAAGCCACCTCCAAAGTTTAAACTTTAATCACAGTTTTTCCAATTTAGTTACAAAGAAGAAAACCTCAGGCTGCTGCCTCCCACTTGACCTCCACCCTCTCTATTCACTGTACACTCTCCCTCCATCTAGAGTCTCTCAGCTGACTAGATTTCTCTCTCCAATCAAGAGAGTGATGGTAAGGGGAAGTAGTGGTAATTTTTCATTGAATTTTTCTCAGTGAGAGGGTTATTATAATTTCAGCTGCTCTGTCTTGTGCAAAAACAGAAGTTTGTTATAGTCTCTTCATATGCCATCTTAACATTTCCTTTAACATCCAACATAGTTTGTGACACATACGCCTCTTCAATAAATATTTTAATGTAACATCATATAAACTACTTTAATAAAGCAGCCTCTTAAAACCAAATGTAAATGAGAACCATGAAAAAGTCTACATCTATAAGAACTTTTGAGAACTCTCTGACATATGGAGTAAATTCCTTTAAATGAATAACAATTGAAAATCTTAACTGCTGTATAAAACTTTTGCAGAGAATCTGACTACAGGATAGATAAGTAAAATAATAATCATAAAGTTTTTCAATAAATACACTTATAGCAAAGAATAATCTGTGAACAAAGAGGAGCATTTAAGTCATACCATACTGGATGGGCAGTTTGAGAAGATTTCCTTGAGGTCAAACTGCCTAAAACTTGAAGGCGAATTAATAATCCAAATAAAGAATTAGGAAAACGTCATTATAGGCAAGAAAAATGGCACATGTGAAGGCCCAGTGGTATGAAAGTAAATCTAAAACATGAGAAAGGTACATGTAAATATGATTAAATTCTAGGGACATAATTGAACTCATTAAATATTAGTCAAATAAATAAATGATAGAATTATAAATCTTTCACAGTTGCTAATCCTACAGTAATTAACCCCTCCACATGAACAGCCTTAAGAATGGTCCTGATAAATTATCAAAGATATAAGGGTACAGAGGAAGTTTGAGTTACTGAGAAGTAGAACTTCAGCCCCTGTCGACTCATGTGTTGGAGCAAGACTGCTATGCCTCCAGTAACATGTCCCCTCCTGCAACTCTTGGGTACAGCATGCTTCATTAGGTCTACCATCCTGCTAAGCACAGAAAGCACTTTCTTACATAACAGACAATCTGGACCAAAGCCCAAAACAGCTGAAACCATACGTACGATTAGATCTCCATACTTATTAGTGGTACAAGAGGTTTAAAGTCCATATCCCATTTACCTTTTTGAAATAGAAATATTAATGTATCTTCTAAAAATGCAATATAAGTGAAAGTGTTTTCCCTGTAGAGAATTTTTTGATTGAAGAAGAAGAATATATTATGGCCACACTTCAATTGTCAGTGCTGCCAAATAGTAGGAGCTCATTAAATCCCAGTCAAATATATGAAAATGAAACTCAACAGAATGGTTGAAAATCATTTTTTAAATAATTTTTAAGTTGCACATTTTGCCTCTACAAAATATTCTTGTTCATTTGGATGTATTAAATGTCATGTACAAAATCCTTCAGACCCTTATTAAAAGCATCAGAATTCTAAGTAGTATACTTACTACTTTATTGTATTTTAAGCATACTTGGTACAATCTCAAAGATGAATTGTTAAAAATCAATAAAAATTATATGAATATTTTTAAATGTTTAATATGTAAAGAAGGAAATACCTGTTCATATTTTTAAAACAACACATAAAACAAACTTTAAAAACTGTATAAGAAAACTTGCAACTGTCGGCTTAAACTTGTGATTCAAAGTTTGCATTAAAGAGTTAAGATTGCCTTATAAATGGCATGCAGGGTATCTAAGAATAATAATGATAAAAGAATAAGTTTAACTACCAATATATTACAAATGCATTTCATTTTACTGTTTTAAAGTGTTCCTGTAATTTAACATCATTTTCTAATTAAAAGGCTAGTTCTAAGAGCTAAAATGTCGATACTGCTTCACCTTTTTATTTTAATTCTTAATATTCACTAGCCTGAATATACGTTTCTAGAGTACACTCTTCCCGAAATGAATTCAATGCCTAATTTTCTAGGATAAGGACTGTTCTGCAGATCTATAAAAATCAAAGAAGTGGAACACTGCAGACTTTAAACTGTCATCAGTTGTTCAAACTCAAACTGTGCTTCGTAGGCAAATTAGGTGTTAAGTTACATATATTGGAAGCTTCCTTATGGCCTTACAACATTTTGTCATATTCATAAATTACTATAAAAGTACCTTGATATTGATCAATCTGTGCATACAGCTATACTTAAGAGAAAATTAGAAATCCTTTGAAATGGCCTATATGATTTGTTTAATCTTCAAAACATGTACATTTTAAAAAAACTTAGCTTTCCTAATATAACATTTAGCATTGTTAAAAAGAAGGGTTTGTATATTTTCAAATATTGTGTCTGTTACTAATAAATAGTAACTGTGAAATAATTAAAATGAAAGATATATTATCAAAATGTTAATATATTGGATAGTACCTTCATTTTTAAATCACTCGACACTTTCTTTTTATAATTGGGTGTTAAAGAATTAAATCAAACACTATAGGAGTCCATTAGTTTCATAACTACTAACTTCATAATAAAGCCTCTGTGATATTACCTCTTCATTGATATCATTTTGATGTTTTTAAAACAATGCTTCTGTTCCATGCTTATTTTTGACTAAGAATTGGTTTTGTCTTTAGGCCCTTGAAGTCAATGTTCATCCAAGTGTACAATGTCAGGAGGCAGAGACACAGTCCAATCATGTAAACCTGAAAAACTGAGAAGGAAACCGATTTTCTCTGCTCTTCTTGCATTACTGACTTTATTTAGCAAAGTGAAACAATGCTAACATAAAACATTTGAGCTTCCACAGGAAAGCCTATAAATAACAATAAAAAATGTTTTAAAATGGATGTCTTCTAAGTTACTGAATGGCAAGTAAAAGTAATGTAAGAGACATTTTGAATTTTCAATTGAACCATGTGTCTCTGCCTTGCAAAAAATAATAATAAAAGTTCTTATAAAACTATCAGGCAGTTATTCAGGCAGTGAAATATTTTTCATAGCCTATCTAATGAAAGCAGAAATGGAAAGAAGCGGAAATCATTGGAAGTGTCACTTTGAAGAACTTACTTTAGATATAGTTGTGCTTTTATTTTTCTTTTGCTTCTAAAAGAAAAGTATTGAAGAAAAAAATATGTTCATTCTCTTTGATGTGTGAGTAAAATAAATCAGCAACTTAATTTTAGATTGTGAATTGGTTAACATTTCCTATCAGGTAAGGGTTTCATTTGAAATGGCTTGAGGAGAAGCAATACCTAACTCTACTTTTACTTGTAGTCTTTATTATTTATAATAGTATCATGTATAAAAAATAATTATGGCTCAGACATTGTGCTAGAAGTTTTCTGGAATTTTCTCCCTTGGTCCTCACAACAACTCCATGAGGTGAGAATTACTCATTATCCTCATGCTGTTGATGAGGAAACAAAATCTTTGAGAGCTAAGTAACTTCTCCAACCAAACACCTGGAAGTAACTGAGAAGGAATCTAAGCTTGTGTCTGTCTGCTTCCAGAACCTCATTCTTATTTTACACCCTTCACCTTTTGTCATTTTAGGAAAGTGGTTCTGATAACCCCTACTTTAAGCAGAGAAGCTGTATAATGTTAGAAGTTAGTGGTGTAATAGCATCCACTGCGGAAATAAAATTGTGTGTTATCATGGGTTGATAAAATAAAAATTTAACCATGTAGACACGTTTGAGGAAGCAGTTAGAACTGTTATAGGCTTAGAATCTATAATCTATAATGGTTCAGTTTTATACTATGTTACTTACCTATATCATTTTTGTAACCCAAACTGTGTATCTCATTTTGGAGCAAATAAAGTTAGGCTCATAAGTGTTAAGGAATTTCCCATTTTTGTAACTTTTAATTTTCATATGCTTTAATACCTATAGTAAAGTTATAATAATACAAATAATTTCCATAGACTCTTCACCCACATTTCCCAATTTTAATGTTTTGTCATATATGTTTTCTCAAGGACATATATATGCATCATATACATACATTATATGTATGTGTGTGTGTGTATATATATATACACATATATTTGCATGCATACATATAATGTTGTACCCTGTTTTTCACCAACATTTTACCAATAAATCTTAGCATCCATTGCTGAATCTTGCTTGACACAATTATTAATATGATGGTCGCTGAGTGACAGTTTTCAAAAATCCCCATTATTCTGCCATTCCTGTGATTCTCTCTAACTGAAATTGCCAAGATTATAACACGGTACTCAAGGTCCAGAACTCTTCATTTATCACCTCTTGGATTTTTACTGACAATAATGGAGGGTGCTCACATGTAAAGTTTCAGGAATCATGCAAAATGAAACACGTTTTCAATGAAAAAATAGGTAGCAAAGCTGTTTCTAATAACCCAACCCCTAGCAGTTCTCTAAGTCCAATGATCATCCAAGTTTATGGTAGTGACAGGAATTTACTTTTCTTACAAATAGAGAGTTTAACCAGCAACATTGAAATTAAAAAAAAACAAAAAACAAAAACTGATAGTACCAGAGGAGAGGAGGGAGAAGGATGACAGGGGAAAAGGAGGGGAAGGGTCATCAAGGAACATGCATAAAGGACTGAGGGTGGGAGGTGGGGGTGGGTGGCGCAGGGGAAAGTGGTGGCAGGAAAATGTTGACAAAAAAACATAGTGGGAGGCTAAGAATAGTGAAGGAAATTAAGAAGCCAAAGAATTGATATGTACGGCCCATAGACATGAAATAAGAGGTGGGGGGATGATGGGATGGGGTACAGGTCAGAGGGAGTAAGGCGGGGGGGAATGGGACAATTGTAATAGCATACTAAATAAAAAGAAAAGAAAAGCACCCACAAATAGAGAGTTTAAGGAGCTGGTCGATGCATAACCCTGAGCAGTAGGCTGTAGGGATCAGGCTGGCAACCCACAGCCTGAGTTGGTGAGGTACTTAATAAACTTTTCCTGGTTATCAGTTGGCATCCAGAGACCCAAAGACATTTCTCACAGATGACTGAAAAAAGAATTAAGAATGAGAACTTTAAATGTCACTAAGGAATTTCCAGCAGGAATCAAACCGGAATAGCTTTATATTGTCTATAAGTGGATAATGAAATATGATTTGAATTCCACCAGTCTATATGTATGAAGATTTTTAAAACAACCTGACATATAGTGGGCACAGAGTGAGTGGTAGTAGCTGTTGTTGTGGCTGCTGTCAGTGGAGATGTCCTCACTGTAGCAGTAAACATTTCCTGGCACAGCTGGAGCTCTGAGGCTGATGAAAATTTGGTCCGATCGGTGCTCTCAAACGTTGCTTACTGCATCACCGCTTGGATTTTCTGCCCTCTCATGCTTATGCTTCTTTGGTTACAAACACTAGGGGCCTGGGGATGATATATATGATATATCATGTATATTATATATGTCATCTCCAGGAGAAATCAAATTAGTTATGCATTTCTGATACCTTATGTCCATCTCCTCAAAAATATGTTCCATTTTTATTCTGCCTTGATCTTCCATGACCCCAGCAATATCCCTGCTGGTGTTGTTATGACCTCAAAAAGCATATGTGACAGTAAAATGTGGAAAGAGAAATTACAAGCTGAAAATATTGCTAGACCAAAAGGAAACATGAATGATAATGTGCACATGCATTTTCCGAGTGACTGATTTAGCAGTACAAAGTAAGTAAAATTTTAGTCATACATGAATTTAACAGGCCAGTGAGTCCTCCAAAGAGATGCTCTGTTTAATTCAGTAATGTAGGCAATTGACTAAAGTACCTGTTATTTGTTGATTTAACCGACATAAGCACGGGTCTCCATTGGCAATCACTGAAATGAGAAATATTTGCTCTTAGAAACACACTTGGTGGAGATGATTCAAAAGGAGGAACAGTCCTCAGGACTCAAGCTGTTCTTGCTCTTAAGAATGTCTCCCCCTACCTTTGATTCTCTTTCTGGGAAAGTGTGTGTTACCTTAAACATTGTTTATTCATTGACACCCAAAACTTTTCCTGACTATTGGAACTACAGTATCTTTTATATTTACCTAAATTGCAGACTATGTTACAGCATTGTAACATAATAGTTAGCAACAAGATGACCGAACTTAATTAATATTAATGATGCTCAGTTTCTTCATTAGAAATAAAATGGGGATAGGGTTTGTTATACATATCTCACAAGCTTCTTCTTAGAATTTAAAGAGAACATGTACTGAAACATGCATACAGTAGGAACATAAAAAGTATGGAGGGAGTTTACCAATATTACTTTTTTGTGCTAAAGTATGTTTATTTTCACATATAAATAAAAGAAAACGATGTCCAGGTAGCCAAATGAAGCAACTTTATTGTTTCTACTCTTAAAATCACAGCTTTCGCCATTAAGTTAGCTATGCTTCTTTTTGATTCATTTATTTATGGGCCAAGAAATGCACTGGACAGTGAGAATGCCAAGATGAGTGAAAAAAGAGACAGCTTTGCTCTCACAAAGTTTATAGAGGTGGACCAAGAATGAAGTTATTAAGAAAATAAAAAGTAGCACTCAACTATGTGAAGTGAGTGGGAAGATGTATTTTTATGCAGATGAAAACATGTGAAAAGACACAATAGGAGAAAGAATAAGCCATTTAAGAAACAGATGATGATGATGATGATGATGATGATGATGATGATGATAGAAAGAGGATGCAGGGTTAGTGATAGAACCAAAAACCAATCTGGTTGGGCAGAGAGAAAATAAGTCATGTGAGGTTATAAGATAAACCTTTAGTGCATGGCACATACCAGAACATACACAACTTGGCATTTATTAATAATATTTCTTATTTTTATCTTAATAGCCATAAGGCAAAAACTAGTAGATACAGATTAATAGACACAAGAACAATATTTCATAAGGACAAAGAAGATGTATTAGTTTCCAGGGGAGGCTACAACAAAGTACCACACACAGGGTATCTTAGAACAAAAGTAATTTATTATGTCACAGTATTTAAGCTGGATGTCAGAAACCAAAGACGCGGCTGGGCCATATCCCCTCTGAAAGTGCTGGGGTAGGATATGTTCTAGGCCTTTCCTCAGGCTTCTACTAGTTCTTGGCTTTAGGCAGCATAACTTCAAAGTTCATAGAACATATGTGTGTCTGTGGTTTAACATTCCCCTTTTATAAAGGCTCCAGCCTTATCTTAGCCAATTTCATTTGTAATAAACCTATTTGCAAATAAAGTCATATTATGCATTTGAGCAGGGGAGGGCACAATTAAACTGATAAAAGATATTTTTAATAATATAAAATTGATCATTATATCAAACAAAAATCAAACTTTTTGTTTGATTTTTGATTAATACATATCACTATTTATTTTTAAACGTCATCTTACATTTGCAGTTTATATTCCACTATATTTGAGGTCTTCTAAAAGATTTACAATTATTTGTTTTATAGATTAAATATATCCATAATAACAGTAAGGATATATTTATATGTTTTATAGGTTAAATATATCCATCCTAAAAGATTTAAATTCATTTGTTTTACAGTCTGAATATATCCATACTAATAATACAGATATATTTAATAAATCATATGAAATTAATACAAGGGTAACTACATATTTATTTTTCATAAATTATGTTAGCTTCAATTTAGTAGCTATGCTAGGATTTTATTTCCTCTTAAATGTTCTTTGTGTAAAAGCTAAACATAGAACATTTGGCTTAAGGTGCCACAAAGATTTGTATGTTTCCTCTTATCTTTCCTGAGAAACAAACACTGAGGAAGCACAAAAGTATAAATTTTGAAAAATTAAAAAAATAAATAAAGCACAAAAAATTTAGGAGGAGGTGATGTGCAAAACAAAGTGGTGATTAAAAATTCTGGAAGATGGAAGGAAAATGGATCTGGGAGGACACAAGAAAAGACAGAAACAAGAACAAGGAATGATCTTCACATGCTTCATGAAAATAACAAGCAAACAAGACACAAGGACATTTATGTAATTTAATAAGACAAAAAAATCAACATCATACCTTTAATTGATATTATTAAAAATATTGAGAACTTACTATACTCAAATAACAAATATGACATTTTAAGCAGCAGAAATTTAGAGAAAAAGATTGTATATATGTATGTACTATTGTATATTACATATACATGTATGTCTATGTAGAAGGTATCCAGCCATGTAGTATGAAAAAGAGATACTTATTGAAGAAGATACAAGAAACATTGTACATAGGACAATGAAGCCTCAGTTCCCTTCAAATTGGGCACCTTGGGACCTCACACAATTCTCCCAGCATCTCTCCCACTGTTCATAACACTCTGCAAAATCCCTTGTTGGAATTGCCATCAGCTGCCCCATTGTATTTTCCTGAATCTCATTGACAGTCTGAAATCTCTTCCTTTTCAAAGATGATTTTAGTTTTGGGAAAAAACGGAAATCTTGGGGCACCAAATCTTGGCTATAGGGGGGCTGACTTACTTGAGTGATTTGATATTTCACCAAAAAACTCTGCACGAGATGTGATGTATGAGTGGGCATCTTGTTACGATGAATCTGCCAGTCACTAGTTGCCCATAGCTATGGCCTTCTGAATCATCCAAATAGTTTCTGTGGAGGAATGCTCACGTTTAATGCAAAATTAGAGGCTGATTCATTGCCCTACTTGCTCAGTCACTTTGAATGCGATGGCCACACTGTACACATGGTCACTCAACAGTGTTTATAACCCCCACTGACTAGTACAGTGGACGCATGCACATTCCAGTCCATTCTCCTTGGCTGACAGGCTACATCAATGTCTCAAAAACTGTTCTCTTTATATTAACAATTGCTGTATTTTTTCTAGACAGACTAGATATATACATATAGATATATATTATATATATAGTTTTATATATATAAAATTATGAAAATAAGTATTCTATAGAATGAGTATATAAAAATCTTGAATTTTTCCAAATGTAAAGAAAAAAGCAGAAAATAAAAATACAAAAGTGATATATAAGAACAGATATATAAATACAACCCCCCAGAAGAGGGGAAAAAAAAGTCCTAGAGAGGATGGATCATATATATGAAATGTATCATAGACATACACAAAATACACACACATCATAACAACATTGTAACAGCTGAATTTTAGCCTGGATCTTTAGACTGGGAAGTTCAAGCACCTGGGATAGGTTAAAAAATGATTAGATAGGGAGCAATCTTATGCAATGATTTGACACTAAAACACTGAAGATGAAATAAAAATAAAATGAAATATTAATAAATCAGTTATGCATCCTCTAAGACGCTTATAACATTCCACATCAGAAAATTTTGAAGCCTTAAATAAAATATAAATAACAAAATCATTCTACCAGCAGAATCCTGTCAGCACTGTTAAGTGTGATTTTTATAACACTATGTAGACATGTCCTATGGCCTTGCAGAGGTGCCAGCCTGAAGGTTGGGCAAGCAGTGTTTGTTACAGTTGGACAGTTAGTGTTTTGTGCCAACAAATGTCAGGTTGCTGCACAGTTATGTTCTTCATCTTGTCATTTTTCGACATGTCAGTTAAAATGTGTGAGTGGTGACATTCGTCATATTGGTTGATTTTTGTTTTAGATTTACACCAAACATACATTTTGCAACCTGAAGAATATAGTAGATAAAGAAACTAAGGAAGCTGGGAAAAAAATGTGTGACAAAGGGAAAGATCTTTGCTTTCTTCAGCACAGGGAGAAGTTTGAATAGCCTTGAATAGCCTCAGGCAGCCTGTAATCATTGCATTGATTCAAAATGAAAGTTCAGGCCAGTTTTGGAGAAAATTGTTTGAAAGTATCAATGTTTACGTTGATGTGAGAAAACAGAAATTGTAATGGAAGTTATACAACCAAAAAGTAGATTATTAAAAATAGAATTTTGTTCTGTGAAAATATGCATTTTTCTTCTGGATGAAAGTAGGTTATATTCAAGTCTAACTAACACAGTCCAGAAAAATAAACATTCCTGACACTGTGTTTTATAAAGAAAAACATTGATCTTCTGCCACTTTCTATGTGCCACTCTGAAAGTTCTGTGAGTGTAAATAAACAATGAGCTTAAAGACATATAAGATGTAAAATATTTTATATTTAATTCATTTGATGCTTTCATTTACATAATGTGGTGCTGATTTTACATGCATTCTTATCAAAGTATGGTGTTGATTATGTGATGACATTTTAAAATAAATATATTTCTAAATACATTAAAAATCAATCAGTGAATGAAGGCAGGGAAAGTGAAATAAACTATTTTCATATTAATTATTCTTGGTCTCAAGGTGAATTTTATTTTAAAAGAAAATTCTCAAAATTAATACTGTTTTCTAAGAGTTCAGTGTGTTTTAGAGTTTCTGCATTTATCCCATTGTAATTGTCATCTTTTAATGAAAAATAAAGGGGAAAGCCACTTGTTTTCTTTTTTTAGTGAGAACATTTTCATAGAATGGGAAAAAAAGCCTAAAAAGTATTAAAATGTTGAAAGTTTAATGAATTATATTCATTCAAAAATGCTACCAAGACCAAATTTCCATATTTAATGGTGGAAATAAAAACAAACTAAATATAAAATAAATATTCCATGAGAAGAAAGAATAGTGAAATGTTATTTGTTACTTAGGTTAGGTGAAAGTAGGTATAACCATTCAAATGTATTACACGTAAAGTGTCAGTGACTTTGCAAAAGCAAAATCTGTATATATGTAGTATATAAAAATTACATATATACTTGCTAAAATGAATTGCTCCCTTATAAAGAAAATTCTTTTTTACTAACTTATATGTTTTCTTTTTATTGTTTAGTTTGATTTTTTCTGGTTCAGCTATGTAAATAACTAATATAAGATATATTACTATGCATTATCAAAGACTTGAGAATAGTTTCTTAGATTGGGTTTCCAAAAAAAGGTGAATACTCTTTAACTCCAAAGAGGCATCAGATTATAAAGATAACTAGAGATGATTAATTAACATTGAATTCAGATCAATTGAATAGCAATAACACAGTTATCAATGTTTATAACTAATGTTTACTGAGAAGATAATAGCATTTAATCTTCACAAAAATCTTATAAAGTAAAAAATATATATTATATGTTATTGGTAAGTAAGGTGTTATTGAATAGAATATTAATGAATTATTTGCTTTAATGTCACAAGTACATATATGTATATATGTATACATATCTAACCTACATAAAATAAAATTATATATTTGATATACTGAAAATCTAAGACAATTCAACTATTAAATAAAAAGATTATGTCAAGCCCCAACTTTCCCAGTACCTCTACTGACATAACACTGCCAAATGACTAAAGTAAAAATGGCATAATAGCAAAAGTGGATATAAGGGTTGGGGAGAGAATGAACCTTCAACCTTGAACAAATAAATTTAACTATATTCATGAATATGGAGTATTAATAAATATTGTAAAAAGTAAGCACAATGAAAACACCTGCAGCTTGCATAACACTAAAAGGGAATATGAGGTCACACTCCCAGTTGAAATAGCAGAGGGGCAGGAACTTTGACAAGTGGGATTGATGTGCAGGATTTATGTATGAAGCTATAACAAATCAGGAATTTAACTACTGGGGAATTAAAAAATGCAGGGCAAATCTCTAAAGAAACTATGGAAGCAAAGGTTTTATAGGGCTATGGGTACTCTAGGGTCAATATTTATGAAACACCATGTGTAGGGGAGAAGGTACAGTTTTCTAGTGATCACTCTTAAAATGAAACTGTTCAGTTAACATGCAGCTTTATCTGAATAAATGTGCCAGGGATTTTTTTTTTTCTTAAGATGCTACTAAGGAAACAGGTTGATAGAGTAGACTAAAGCAAAAGAAACACATCCTACTAATTTAAAATAAAGAATTCAGTTCTTTATTTTTAAATATAAATGGACAAAAAAATACAACTTTCAGTTTAGAAAAGTGAAGATAAAAAAACTATATACTGTTCGAGATCATCTAGATGTTTACACCTTATTTTATAAAGGCACAGAGCCTAAGAATTAAATCAGGTAAGGAAAGAAAAATTATATTTCAACTGTATATTATATTGACTTAGTAAAAAAGGGCAATGACCAAAAACAATGATTGAATATGCATACTTTAATTATTCAAGAAGTATTTGTATAACAATAAAAAGCAATTTTCTTCAAGAAAGATGAGACAGGGTTTTTTTTTTAACAAATTATTATGTGATTTTTGATGAGACACTTTAACTCTGCTGTTTAGGTAACTTTTGTGTATAATGTCTGATGATTGGTACTAGATATTGCTGTATTTTCCAGTGTTTTTTGATAATTAATTAGCCACATGGATACATATATAATGTAAACTCATTAAATTAGTGTTTAATAAAGAGAGGTTTTCATGTCCCATTTGTTATAGTAGGCTATTTAGACTGTTGTTAGTATTAATATTGGGTAATTTATTGAGTATTTTATTCCATAAAAAGAATAGGAATATTCTGGTAAAGGAATAAAGTAATATCTGGACTATTTTTCCCATCTGGTTAAGACAAATGAGCTTAAATGACAAAGGAATAGAAATGTAATTGATACTGTTGTATTAAAATTTTGGCTGAGTGCATTTGATAATTTAATCAAATCCTTCTGTCAGTATCAATTTCTTATAGTATTTGATATTCTAGTAGCAATTAGAATTTTGCCATAATAGTCTGACCTTCTGTAAACTATGAATAAAGTTAGCCAGTTCCAAGAAAACAAATGGTACTTTAGCTTGGTTAGTACTTTTCCATTTTAATTCTGCAATTTTATAAGAATAAAATCACATTTTAAATTTAATTAGACACAAGTTAGTAGTAAATGGTACTTTCTTTTTTTGCTGTTGTTTTTAAATCTACAATTTCACATCTGTTTTGCATCAACATTTTGTATATGCATAGATATGTTACTGGACTCTCTATTCTCTTCTTTTAACATTTTAATATTCTAATACCTAATTTTCTAATTACCATGATTGTTAGTTATCTGTTGCTACATTGCAAACTATACCCAAACTTAGAATCTAATGATAACAAACACTTATTTTCTCACACTTTCTTTGGGTTGGCAGTTAAAACATGGTTTCTTTTTGTGCCTCTGGGTCAAGATCTCTCATGAGGTTGTAGTCCAAGTATTGACTGGGCTACAGTGCCAACTTGAGGGAGGCTCTACATCCAAACTTGGCTGACCATGGTTCCTCCCACTTGAAGCTCTGCACAGGACTTTCTCATGACACAGCAGCTGGGTTCCCATCCCACAGAGAGAACAATCTGAAGAAGAGTGAGAGGGAGCACACCCAAGGCAAAAGCTTCAGTGTTTAATGACCTAATATCTAAATTGGTATCACGTTATCTCTGCCCTATGCTATTTATTGCATATAAGTCAGTAAATCCAGGTATTAAGGGGACAGGATTAAACAGCGTGTGGAGACCAAGAAGTGGAAATCACCCAACTCCATCTCAGGGACCACCTTTAAGTGTTATATTTAAAACTAGAATTTTTATCTGATGGGACACCTGCCACTAATATATCCTTCTTTGAGAGTATCTTGACTACCCTAACTGTCCTTGGGCCATTATTACTTTACTTAATGTTATTAAACTTGCCAAGTTACCAAAAGAATAAAATTTCTCTTGCCATTTGATTTAAATTCTATTGGATCTATAAACCTACTAGAAAGGATTGATAAGTTGTTAACTTTGATAATTCTTATCTGTGAAAGTGGATTAAACATACTTGATTTATATATTCTTAAAATCTTTCCATGAAGCTTAAATATTTTTCTTTCTATATTATGTTAGATTGATTCATAAATTACTCATTTATGTATTTATATAATGTAATTAACATCTAGTATTTCCATCTTTTCTACTAAGCCTGTGAATTGAGAATTAAACAAAACAGATGAAAATTCCTATGCTTATATAATTTATATTTCTTTAAAAAAGAGAAAGAACAAGAGTATAAACTAATTAACTATAATGTACAGTAAATTAGACGGTGAAAAGTACTATAAAACAGGAAAGGGAAAGAAAGAGTGAGGTAAAAGAGGCCCAGTAATTTAAAACATATTGGTTAAATATCTCCCGCTGAGAAATTAACATTTTAGATAAGACTTGAAGCCCAGTAAGCAAGGCAGGTGAGTACCAGGGGAGAGAGCTTCCAAGGCAGAGAGCCAAGGAAGTGACAAACCCTGGAGGTCTGTGCCAGCTTGGTTTCGTTAAAAAATTAATGTGGCCTTTGTGGTAAGATCAGAGAGAACAAGTGGAAGATGACATGAAATCTGAATGGGAAACCAGATTATCCCACGCCTGTTACTCATTTTAATAGCTTCTCATTCTTCTCTAAGTGAGCTAGGAAGTCCATGAATGGTCTCTATATTTATTAGGATCCCGATGGAAGCTAAATGGCTGATAGCCATAGAAAATGGTAATGTCATCCAAAGCACAGTAATAGATGTGTGGATAAGTGATCAGATTATTGATACACTAGAAAAGTATTACCAAAACATTGAGATAGACTAGATACAGTTTATAGAAGAAAGAGTGATATCAAAGATGGTCCTTGAGAAATTTTACATCAGCAAATGAAAAAGTTATATTCCATTATCTGATATGAGACCATGGAACATTTATAACCAACCAAGTAAATTTAGTTAAATATTTAAGTCTAAACTCTAGACTTGGGCATTAATCTTGTGGGTCCTCTATTCAGTGTGATTCTGAGATTTCCCCACCACCACCCTTTTTTAACAGTGCTTATATTTTGGGTCCTATATGTTCTTAATTTTATTTTCGTATATGCCTGTGTTTTATGGCCAGAAACCAGAAATTAATTTTAAAATCAACAAAATATATCAAAATATATATCAAAAAGTCAATATTGTTCTGCAGAGAAATAGAATGATGTGCCAATGTCATAGTAAGTAGTTGATTAAGAAAAGGCCATTCTGTGATGGGGACATTAAGGCTGAGACAGAAAAAGATATGGTGCCCGCTCTACGAAATCCAAGGGAAAGCACATTTCAATAAAAGTAACCAGGTATTATAAAAATCCTGAGGCAGGAACAATCAGGAATATTTTCAAAAAGCCAATGTCACTGGAAAATAATGAGGATATGAGAGCAGGGAATTAAGGGAAATATAAGCAGGGCCAGGACCTGTCCTGTAGGTTTCATAATCAGATTTAAAGCATTGGGGATTTTTCTTACTGCTTTGAGAAATCGTTGAAATAATTTAATGAGGAAATTATATAAATGAGTTTGAATAGGTTTACAATAATATTTGGAAAAGTTTACAATAGCTGGCTATGTGGAGAATGAATCGTAAAGGCCAGGATAAGAATTAGAGAAGACATTAAGTGTATATTACAGTAGTCTAGGGGGCAGATTAAGGTGATGTGAATAGTTGCAGTAGAGATGAAGTATTTACAGATAAAGATTGAAGAACATGACAATGGATGAGATAGGGGTTGCGGAAAAGGAAGCACCAGGAATATGTCATTGACTATTTATGTTGGGCAAATGTGATACAATAAACAAAATCAGGAAAAACTGAGGAGGCGCAGATAGTTCGGAAAGGCAGAAATCAGTAATTCTGTTTTGTGTCTATGTTAACACTTAGATATTTTAGATTTTCAAATGGAGATGTCAAAGGCATTTGCACATGCAATGCTGGAGATTTGTAGAGATAATGGAGCTGAAAATCACAGTTTTGGAAGTCAACAGTATTTAAAGACATGGAAAAATGTATTCAAAAGAGGGGTGAAGTTATTGAAACGAAGGCAGACTTGGACCAAATTATTCTTTTAAGAAACATAAGAACTTATGTATTCGGATAATTTGAAGTGAAAATACTTTAAATTACTCTAGTAGCTGGATTAAAGATAGAACATCTTTACTCCTTTATGAACTTGAAGGAACTTTAATACATTTGCTTATACCTGCAATCATAATGCAGTTAATACTCAGTTTGTAACACATTCATATTTATTTATTATTGTTAACTTTTATTTGTTCATTCTTTCAAGCTACACTTTCTCTTTCTTACAGGCAGTCTCTAATATTCAGTGACCTTTTTCTATAACTAACTGGTCTGAAATACTAACATGGTATAATGCCAAATGTCTTACACTGTGTGCTTTGTACTTATTTTGTATTAAACATTCACCCAAAAGATTCTCCTTTTCTTTAAAAGACCATAGATCTTTAGAACCATAATTATTGTTCCCATTATCATTATAATATGTCATTAGACTACATGTATATTAAAAAAAAAACAATTTAAAACCTCAAATAAAATTAGCCAATTCAATTGGATTAATTTTGAAAATGCTTAACTGAAAATGCATTTATCACCAAAAGGAAACATTGTAGGTCAGAATAAAGTTAGTTATAAATATGGGGGGTTTTAAGAGTTAGAGGGTTTGAGCAAAAAGGAAAAAGGATTCATGGACATGGGCAACAGTGTGGTGATTATAGGGGGGATGGATATAAGAGTAAATGGTAAAGGAAAAAAAACAATAATATTAAATTTAAAAAGAAACATATAAATAATTAAAATTCTAATACTAAAAAAGAAAAACAAAGAAATGTGAAAGAAATCAATTTAGGATTTTAGTTAATGCAGAATATATGAGGGTATATTATTTGGTGACCTATGTGAAAACAAAAGGTTTTGATTCTTAAGGACAAAAAAAGTTTCAGCTGTTTTTTTTTAATTAAATTCCTTTAGAACAAGCACGTTGGAAAGTATAATAGGCTATTTCACTTTTCTACAGAACCAAGGCTAATCTCCTTAATGTCAGCTAAACAGGTCACAGCACTTCACACTTCTCATACTTTCCATTATTGAACATATTTGTTTTGTTTTAGACAAGAAGCTCTTTATTAGGATTTTACTTCTTCTCTAACAGGAACTTTTGATGTAAAAATGTCAAAGGTTTATAATTTAGCCTTAGAAATGGAAGATTCAATTATTTTGCATATATAACACTTCTAATAATTCATATATATGGCAATCAGAAACCAGAAGCTGACCCGGCTTTCAGTTAAATTGCATAAATGTACAGGCCCAACCTCCACATGACTTTATTTAGAACGTCACATTGGAAAATGTGGTTTCCTAAAATTAAATTCAAGGAAGAAGGGAAATATCACTCTTTGAAAACTTCTCCCTGTAACATCAAAGTGTTGTGTCTAAAACATTGTGAATGAAATGCAGCTGGACAGCATTAGTGAATCCCTTACAATCTTGTAACAGTAAGTACATGAAGTAAAGGTATGTCTAACTTTCTATTGCTCTGCTGCAGCCTGTAAGATTTTAAATATGTTTTATGCTGTTAATAAAAACATTAGCAGAAATTTTGTAAGTGAATACATTGATGAATAATTAAAGTTAGTTCAGTGTAAGAGCAACAGAAAAGTATATTAAAATGTGGGCTAGCTTTGAATAATACTAATTCAACCAAACAGTTAAAATGCAAAGCTATTTATAAAATGCGCAGGACAGATGTGTGTGTGTGTGTGTGTGTGTGTGTGTGTGTGTTAGCGTGTGAGTGCATTCCACTTGAGTGTCTGTGTAAACGTTGGGTGTGCGGGTCGTGTGATGCAAGGGATATAATGGTCAACTTCAGAGGAAGAAGGTCAATAATTAATGCCTAAAGTTATTTATAAAAGAGAGGATACAAAAAAAAATAGTGGAAATGGCTTATTTTTAAATGTGTTTTTAGACACCAATAAGTATGTCATTTAAAAATATTATGTTAAATACCAGGGGGGAAAAAAAAAGGCTACAAAGAGCTGAGAGCGTTGCCTTTGAGAAGTAAGAATCAAAAGGGTGGGAAAATGTTGGGAAGAGAGCTGTTACTTTGTTTGGTTTTTATTTTGGTGTAACTTTGTTGAAGCCACTTCATTTTTATTCTTTCCTAAACTGATCATTTACATATGTATGCAGACCTTGCCAACCTGTTTTATACCAACTAACTACTGCAACAATACTGTTTTGGCTCAACCAGGTGGTATCCTAAACACTGGGCACAACCCAGTATCACTTAACCTCATGTCCACACCAAATGCCCCTTACTTCCCCCTCAGGGTTCCCTGTGACCCCAAGATTTACAAATCCGTGAAGTGTCTGCATCATCCTTGCATGTCTCACACCAAGGAGCTTTGACCAGGGAGAGACAAAGCCAGCAGGTGCACTCTCCTTCCAATCCAGGGCTGAATTGTTCACAGGCAAAGTAACACACACTGCTTCTTAGACAAAACGATTTTACTTTCTATTAGGTTCCTGGTAACCACCTGGTAACACTTGGTTCTGGGTTTCATTCTCTCTCCAACATTCCCTGCCTCATTCACATTTTCTCTCTCTTGTTTCTTTTGTACTGTACTTCCTAATAAAGTAGTGGCCTGTGAGTGTTTGCGCCAAGTTCTGCTTCCTGAAGAGCCTACAGTAAAACAACCGGTACCAGAAATGAACTGGTGATAAAGCGTGACATGAATTCCCATCAGTAGTGTGGAGGATTTCACCTTTGATTAATAAGGATGGGAGGTGTGTAAGTGGTTGGGGAGGAGTTGGATGCAAGGGGATGGCGGCACCCGGATGCTTTGAGGGCAATGAGAATGATTCAGTCAATGATAACGACTGAAGAGTGGGCTGGCTTCTCCTCATGACATTGGAAGGCTTACAGAAGGAAAGTTATAGGCTCAGGGCACCCAACTGAAAATTGAAGGTGTGCTGTAAAACTGTAAAAGCAAGACCTCTGTGACAACCTTTTAGTAGGCTGTCTTCTCTTACAGGCCTATGGCAGCTAGTATTGAAAATTAAGCCACAGGCCTAATTATAAAGGTAACAAAGCTGATAAAATTCATGGTCAGTCTTCAAAATTTCTCTGCATTATAACAAGTCTGTAATAAATAAATATTAGGAACTTGTTTCCAGGCAAGCAGATTAAGGAATTGAACCTGAAAACACTGGAACATTATGTTCCTCTGAACTCTGTGGTGCAATACAAACAGTACCCCCTTTTTAGTATTACCTGTGAAGAATGTCCTTGTGCATAAATATGGGCAATGAATGACCTCATAGGAAGTAAGTTCCTCACATGATGATGCTTCGTCTCCCCAATATCTGTCTGTATCACCCCTCAGTGCCTTCAGTCTGTTAATTAGGCTTACTCTTCAGCAGAGCTTTAGTGGTTCACTCAGCAAAACATGAAATATGGTAATAGGCCCTGCAGAAATTAGATGAAAACTTTATGACTTGACTGGAAAGAACATAGGAATGAGAAGTGGAATGTAAGCCTGGATTGTAGAGAAGATGATATTGCCCACGGTTCTATGTACTGGAAAGAAAATTGGACCTAGTCCTTACAGTTTTCTAGAATGTCTCCATGAAACTTAAACATGATGATAGTCTAGATAAAATAGTGTGATAATGACACAAACCTTTGGTTGGAGGATTGAAGGACAGGAAAGAAGTTTCAGAATAGTTTTTATCATGTAATATTTAAGAATTCTGTTTCCAAAGGACAATCCCTTTCCTGTGGAAATAAGAAATGCTCAGGTGGGAATATCAGTGATATTTGAGGGACTCCATGGTTATCTCCTATAGACAAGAGTTGGCAGAGGGCACTGTTGCCATGGAACTGGAATCCACGTTATTACTGATTTTGGATGCTTCAGAATGGCAGCATTTACCTGTCAACAGCAAGATGGAAATGATTACCATAGAAGACAGGAAGGCCAGAGTGGCAATCAGGATAGTTCACTATCAGTGACCTCATAGGTCAGGTTAATACTTCATGCTCCTAGAGGCATGATGGGTACACAGTTAACTACAGTGTTTCTTGGATTGTTTAAATTCAATAATAAAAAAAAAATCAACAAACAATAACTAAATTACAAGAAATGGTGAGCAAAATGCTAAAGTCACCATGACATTAAAAATCATCTCCCACCTAGTGTCGAGATGTAATTCACATTTTCTGATCGAAAGGGTTCAGTCTTCTTGAACAAAGACACTTAAATCCCACTGTGTGTATGTGATAGATAGTCCTTGGATCCTACCCAAAATATAAATAGCCAGTTGTAAACTGTTAGATTTTAAATCTTAGTTGGTACTCTATAAGTACACTACAAATATTATAGAAGTTGGATAATTAAATGGACTCACTAAGTTCCACAGAACATACTATTATATAATGACTTCATTGAAGATGAATAATATGATATAGGAGGAAAAAGTGAGTACAGGCAAATTTTGAAGCCCAAAAGACTCCTAGGCATATCTCCCAGGGTTCTTTTTGTATAAAGTTGTTGCCTTATCTCCAGATTTTGAATGGCTAAAATTTGTATGAGGAACTTTGGCTTTAAAAGAACTCTAAAAGTTTCCAGCAAGGGGTTTTATTTCTTTCTTATCATATGGCCACCAATAAAGAAGTCAGCCTTAGGGGCCACTATGAAAGTTTAGAAATTTAAATAGCATGTTATAAATGAGGATTTAGCCCATTTCACATCGGTCTTGGCTAAATATAAAAGTAAAAGAATTTCAAGCTTCCTCAGAGATAAGCAGGGGGCAGCCCCAGTTCAACTCTAAAACAGTATATTATACTAGGACCAAAAACACTACCAAATTTTCTAGTATGTCTGCTAATGAGTAGAGAATTGGTTCAAGCCTACCTCACATTGGAATAAACTTGGAAGGATATAGTAAGTATCTGATAGGATTCTAATTTCTATTCTTTATTTGGCCATGTCTAATCTACTGAGGAACCCATCAAAATTATTATTTATTACTGTTACTGTGTTTTCAACTTCTAGTATTTAGTTTTTATTCTTTCTTAGACTTCTTATCTGTGTACCTCTTTATTTATATTATGTTCCTGGAGGTTGTCTTTTTTTTCCATTTAAGTTCTAAATATATTGATTATGGTCATTTTAAAACTTTTAACTGATAATTCCAAAATATGTCATATCTGATGTAAGCTTTATCTTTTCAGGCTGGGTTTGGGTTTTTGGTTTTGTTGTTTTTCCCCCATTTTTAGTATGTCTTATATTTGTTGGGCGAAATAAATTTGAAAAAGAAAAATTGAGTTAGAGAGATGAATAATTCCATCTTAAATAACATTTTCCTCTGTATTCAAATATTTCAGAAAATGGTTGATATTATTCCATGTAATAACCATGTTTCTCCAATTTACTATGCACATGTAGATATATTCAAATGCATTGAAAAGAGGAGAATTCCAATTTCACTTTACTGTTTTGAGAAATGCAGATAATTCTCATATGCAAATATTTTATGAACAATTTAAGTTCAATGAAATGAACTTTGTTCTTTAAAAGCCCTATTGCAAATTGGTCCTTTAGATCTCCATATAATTATTAGCAGCCTTTTAAAAATACCTATTTTCTCTTTGTGTTTGAAAAGAAGTGAAAATACCTGACTTTTTTCTCATATGCTCATTGGTATTTCTTTAGAGAAGAAGAGGCTTTGCTAGAGACCATGCACCCGTTGTGAGCCTGTCTAAAGGTATTCAGAAGAGATAAAATTACTGTTGTGTACAATGGGTCTGGCTTTAGTTACTTAGTATCTTTCATGTACAGCAATGGAAAGAAAGACACAAAAGAGGTAGGAAAAAAACCTAATTTGCATTATTGTTTCTATTATTTTCTTTTTTTATAAAAGGAAAGAAGCCAGTGGCTCATAATTAAAGAAAATTTTTAAATCTTTACTTCTTTTCTAATACATTTTATAAAGAGACTTACAATTGATACATTAATGATTGAAGAAATTCCAAAATACTAACGCAGTTACTTTTCTCAAGACATGGTGTCACAGTGTTCTGTGCCAAGCCAAAAACGTAACTGAATTGCTTTCATTTTGTGGGATGAAGAAGTTTTATATAGCAGAGGTTTGGGATGGGGACGATTAACTGGAGAACTTGGGGTGGAAAATAATTCCGGGGTGGAAAATAATTCCAGGGTGGAACAGTGAGACTTGTCAGAATTACAATTCCTAAGTAGGACAATTAGCATCCTCAGAATACTCAGTAACTGTGTATACTTCACTTGAGCAAGACAATTCCAATAAAAGGCATGAGTGATGAACCCAAGTCATTCCTCAGAGCTACTGAAGTTTCAAACCTCTCAAGGGCAAGATCTGTCCCAACTTGGAGACAAGCCTCTGAAGGCTCCTAAATGACATTTGGTTGTTGCCATGATAATCTAATGTGTCCTGTTCTCTGTTTGGGATCTTTGAAACCTTGGGAAATGTATACACTTGAGCCTTCGACTTGGAATAATTAAAATTTGAATGTGACATTTTGATGCACATAAAAGCAACCCCACTGCAACCTCCGATGAAAAATCCCTTCCTCTATGCCTGTTTGTGCATTTTTTCTGTGAGAACAAAAATCTGCATTATAATAGAAAGGATATTATTAAATGTTTAAAGTAGCAAAAAAAGTTAGATCTGGTATTTTATAGTTGAAATTCTATTTTCATGTGATACTTACATTGAAACCTGGTATTCCAATATATTTGACCTATTTGACCAAGAAAACTGAGCTTAACTCTAGTCGGTAAAAGAAATAAACACTTACTTTAACTGGGGATTTTCAGTATTATGTCTTATACAGTCGGTGACAGAGGTTTCTTAGGAGCAACATTAATAAGCATCAATACAAGGTAAAAATACCATGTTATACTGCACCATGTTGTAACCTTAGGAGCAGGGACAAAATTTTAGGAAATGGAACAATGATTGAACTCTTGGTTTGCATTTTTTTATAATCTTGACTATTTTCTCAAGAAGGGCTTAACACCTGTAGTCCAATATCCATGAATGCACAAGATTTTTCCTTCCTCCCTTCCTTCCTTCTTCTTTCCTTCCTTCCCTTCCTTTATTTTTAAACATGAACAGATTTTTAGTGTTTATATTGTTGTCATACACATCTCCCATCCCTGCCATGACAGAACTCCTTATATAAAGCAGACTTCAGTATGTATATTTTTTAGAGAGTGCCTCATAAGTATTTTTCCTCCACCTTTGCCTATCTAAGACTGGCTTTAAGTTTTAAGTAGCTTTGATTTCTTCCTTTTGAGTTATTTTCATCAATGGAACAATGTTTTGAAAAAAATTATTCTTACCCTGGTAGGTATGGTTCAGTGGATTGAGTGCCAGCCAGTGAACCAAAGGGTCGCCAGTTCAATTCCCAGTCAGGGCATATACCTGGGTTGCCGGCCAAGTCCCCAGTAAGGAACGTGCAAGAGGCAACCACACATTCATGTATCTCTCCTTCTCTTTCTTCCTCCCTTCCCCTC
This sequence comes from Mormoops blainvillei, assembly GCA_004026545.1. Lineage (NCBI taxonomy): Eukaryota > Metazoa > Chordata > Mammalia > Chiroptera > Mormoopidae > Mormoops > Mormoops blainvillei. Next base: position 124,546 of record PVJD01003940.1, on the reverse strand, counting down.
TGTCTAAAAATAAATATATAAAATATTTTTTAAAAAAGAAAAACATTATTCCCTTTACCAAATTGTTCTGAAAGGCTGTACTGATAAAAAGTTCCATAATCACAAGCGAACCTATTTACTGCCACTATCATAAACCAAAGAAAGTAAAATTTTACCAAGTTAGATGAAAAGTTACATGGACAACAGTTTGGTGGTTGCTGGAGGGAAGGGGGTAGAAGGGGACTAAATGGTAATGGAAAAAATATAAAGATTTTTTTTAAAAAACCATTAAAGATTAAATTTCTGCAAAGATAGAGTCCCACAAGGAAACCTGCTTCTTTTGTCAAAATTAAAGCCAAACGTAATCTTCTTCCCAATATCTTATGTTCCTTCATCTTGGCCAGAGGAGGCATCACACAGATGCCTGGGTGAAGTATGGTTTCCTTCAGCAGCTACAGAGATGACTCCATTGCACTTGGATTGTAACTCTCCTAATGCTTTTGAAGTTGAATTCATACAACTTCAAGTCTCCCTTAGGTCTTATTTTTCTCAAGTTACAGTCCCACACTCATACAATATAGAACTAAGTACTTAAGACAGTCCCAAGTGGAAATAATGTCCCCATGTTACTGTTACCAGCCCTGTTGCTTGGGGATCAAGGATGGAGGGTAAACAGAAAAAAGAGTCAAAATCTTATTTTGAACAGTATCTGTGTGCCTGTCAATTTGGACTAATGGTGCAGTGTCAATAGCCTATTAAATAAAATTTAACTGAGAAATTGTCAAGAGCAAAAAAAAAAAAAAAAACAAAAAACAAAAACAAAACAGAACAGCCTTGATAACTAGAACTGATTCTGTTATAGAATACTTTAAATATATTCTTTACTTTATTCTGTAAACTGTGAGTGAAGAATACAGATTTAAGATAATTGAAACTTTACCTGTTTGACAATTCTACATAGAAATGGATGTGCCTAGATTTAAATGGTATATTAAATGTCAATAATTGTCCTTTTGTACACTTGCCCTTTGGTATGATATTGTGTGGCACACACAATGTTCAAAAGAGATAAAATGTTCACATTATCCTGAGAATATGTTGATAATACTTATGTCACAAATTCTACATACTTATGAAAATTCTACATAGAAACCGATGTGCCTAGATTTAAATGGTATATTAAATGTTAATAACTGACCTTTTGTACGCTTGCTCTTTGGTACAATATTGTGTGGCACATACAATATTCAAAAGAGAGAAAATGTTCACATTATCCTAAAAATATGTCAATAATACTTATGTCACAAACTACAAAGAATTTTACATATTCATGCAAATAGAGTACTTTATGTTTATTCCAAAGAGAAAACTGATTTTGTAATGCCTGAAAGGTAATGCTGTAGAAATGTAATGATAAAGGTGAAAAACACAACTACCTTCATCTTTTTTATGTAACACTAGGTACATTTACATTAAGTAAATGCAAGTATTTAGAGAATTTTGGGTATTTATCCAAAAATTCCAAATAAAATCATCGTCTTTAAATTTACATCAACCACAATAAGTGAATGAACTACTCACTACTCAACCCTGTACATCTAATTATATCAAATCATTTCCCACTAAATCTCCTGTGTTAGAGAATTATTGCTTTTCAACTGAAATTTTTTAATGTTAATATTATAACATTAAGACATAATTTGCATACAGCATATTTAACACTTTTTAGTAAAAGTTCTATGAGGATATTAATCAATGCACACAGTTCTGTAAACACTATTACAATCAAACTAAGGATGAGTCTGACAACCCAGCGAATTTCACGGTGTTTCTCTAGTCGGCTACTTGACCTCATGAATGTTCATCAGAATATGGGAGAATTGGAACCATTACACATTTCTTTTCAGCAATTCTGCTCCTAGATATACACCCAAGGGAATTGAAAACATATTATTGATACAAAAATAGTGTGCACAAATGTTCTTAGTAACATCATTCATGTAACCCAAAAGTAAAAACAACCCAAATACCTATCAAGTGATGAATGTATAAACAAATTTTGATCTATGCATACAGTAGACTATTCTTTAGCCATAAAAGAGAATACAGTAATGATGGAGGTTACTAAATGTACTTGGAAAACATTATGGTAAATAAAAGAAGCTAGACCAAAGGGAAAAAGAAACAGTCACATATCGTAGGATTTCATATAGCTAAAAGGCCTGAAATGGGGCCTTAGGGACAGAATATAAATTAGTTATCACTAGTGGTCAGGTGGGGGGAATATTTTAGAATGACTGCTGATATGTGGTTTCTTTAAGACATAATAACAATGTTTTGCAATTAGTAGCCAAGTGTGCACAACACTGTGGGTATATGAGACTACTTGACTGCCTACTCTAAGAAAGTGAATTGTATTGAATATGTGATGTAAATTATATTACAATGAAGAAAAACAACCATAGGGACTGGAAAAAGTTCAATTTTTGCCTGGTATTGGTGAGTGGAAATGGTCAACTACAAAAGGACAATAAAGGGGACACTTACTAAGCACTGCCCTTCCACCTACCTAATCTCCCATAGTTCTGATATAATTGTGTTCCAGGAGAGGGACTTGTGAGGAACTTTGTTCCAAAGAACACAAGCAAGTGGAGAGCCCGTACTGAAATGGCTGAGTCCAAATCAGCAGTTAGAAATGTTGCTACGGACAATTGCATATTCAAACAATAATTTGAGGTCTAATTTTACTATTTTATTTATTGAGTTAGCAAATAAATGAAAAAACATTAAAAAGAGTCCAGGAGCAGACAGATAGTATGAAAAATAGTTTATAACATCATGCCTGTAGTCACTCACTCACTCACGTTCTTCAAGACTGAGACAATCTAGGCTACAAATTTTTGGCTAGGATCAGAGGTGGGAAACTAGGGTTGGTGACTGATGTCTGCTGACCATCTTCCTTGCCGCTAATTCTAGCAACTAACATTTTGTGCTTATGTATTTTATGTTTGTACTTCTTTCCTTTGCCCCCAGAGACTGATATTAAAAATGCTTAATTTCACTGGACCAAGTGGATGGGATAGACTCGTAATTGCAGCCGTTAGCCAATAATTCCTTTCTCAATGATAGTGATTGAAATGTTGCAACATCAGCACTGAATTGACCATATTTCTTTACAACTTCTGGTCACAGAGGGCTCAGTAGTGGCAAACTACTAATTTTGTAAGCTACATGATGTAGCAAAAATTAAATTATGTATTTCACTATTTTAATGACCTGGAATCAATCTCATATACTAATCATATAAGATTTTTTTGGTTGTATCTAAATAATTTTAATCAGCAACAAATCTTATTTTGAATGCAGCACTTCATGATTAAGATTATAGACTTTCAGATAGTAATAGAAGTAATCAGTGAGTAAATTAACAAAAATAATTTATAGCTTTTAAGATTTCTTAATATACAGAATATTATTTTACTCTTTGGTTAGATGAAACACTGCATTGTTATTTTTATGGTATCAATAGAAATGATGATTAAGTGAAAAACTATTCACAATATTTAAAGCATTTGAGGTAAATAATTTTAAGAATATTAAAATGTGTCTAGGTAAATGCCATTGCAACAACTTTACAATATTTAGAGATGTAAGTTAGCTAAAATAAATAATTTTTATCTTTCTGTTTTGTAACAACATGTTTGTGGTTAGCAAATAGTAAATGCTTTCAACCCCTATAGCAATACATTTTTTTAAATTATAATTTTGTACATATACCTTTCACAATTAAGGTATTAAATATAGATTCATAAATCACAATAATTATGTCATTTATATTTTTCTTATTTTAAGTATTTCTGATTTGTTGTCAGTATTATATTATTAATCCTTGTATAAAACATTATTGTAACCAAAAACTCTACTAATATAAGTCAAACAAAGCACTTGATAGAATTTTATTTCAGCAAACATTTACTGGGTCTATAAAGCTCATTGAATGGTACTCTTAAGATGTGTGCATTGTAGGTTTTACAAATTTTAACCTAAAGGAAAGTAACATAAACAAATGTTAAACTCTAGTTAAAAATATATGCTGTAGTGTTTAGGGGTGAAGTATACTGATATTTGTAATTACTTTGAAATGTATCCAAAATGAGATAGGTTGACCAACATAGATGTGATTAAGTAAATATAAGACATTTGTTGCATAATAGAGGTGATTCATATATGTATGTGTCCATTGTACTATTCTTTCAAAATTTTGATATTTTTATAATAAAAATATCAAGCAAAATGCAAAAAAAAAACCCTCAGTATTTATCACGTGTATAAAACATTGCGCTAGGCCATTTGGTGATTACATATAAAAATTTAACACACATCATCCCTGTTACAACCCTACATTCAAGTGAAAGCAAGTTTTTCTCTATGGTGGAACTTAATGCCACACTCACACCTCTATATGAATTATTGATTAATAATTCATATTAATTTCATGATAAAATTTCAAATAAAGAGTTCTGGAACAGAGTTTTTAGTTTGGGTGTTCCCCAAAGTAGAGCTCAAGGAAAAGACATCCACATGAGTAGTGTGTTTGAGAATGTGACGCCAAAGCACAGAAGTGAGAGACATAGAAATGGAACAGGGTTTGACTTTGGATGGTAAACACACAATGCAATATATAATTGCATTTTATATTGTATTACAAATGATGTATTATAGAACTGTACACCTGAAACATAATTTTATTAACCAATACCACCCCAATAATTCAATTAACTTTTTATTGAATTTATTGCAGTATTATTGGTTAACAAAATTAAATAGGATTCAAGTGTAAAATTCTTAAATACATCATCTGTATATTGTATTGTGTGTTCGCCACCCCAAGTCAACTCTCCTTCCATCAATTTTACCTCTATCCTCTATCTCCCCCATTCCATTTACCTCTTATAATCCCCTTACTGTTGTCTGTTAATTTTTATTTAAGATCAAGAAAGGAAGAAGAACCATATACAGATTTATTGTGAGCCACGCCTATAAACCACAAAATTCTCACATCCATGAGATGGCCACCTTACTGAGATAATACCACAGCTATAGGGTAATTTACATGTAAAATGTTTATTTAAAGCAATAACATTTACTATTAAAATAAATGAAAACAACATAGCTTACAAACTTATATATATAAATCAAGAGGTTTAAAAGTAAATGTAAATATAGAAGCAGTTATAAATGTGAAAACCATATGTACCAGTCTTATAGACTAAAAAAGACAGTTATTAGTTCATTAATAAATTAATTTAATAAACATGTGTTGAACATCCTCTGTGTATCTATATAATCTCAGAATTTTAAAATGCCATTTTAAATTTTCTCCTTAGCTAATACATTGATATTTGTTTACATGTTAATTGGAATTTTATTGTTTATACTATATCAATAATTATTAAAGGTATAAAGTCAACATTGTGTCTTTTACATTTAAATTTTTTTTGAATTTCATCTTGTAGTCAATATACATCTCTGGGACCTATAGAAGAACACCAATTTTTTTTGTTTTTGTTTTTGTTTGTTTTTTTATTTTGTTTTTAGTAAGCATTTATCTTTTCAGTGATATCTGTTATGCTATTTGTTCTTGAGAAGCTAAGCTCTTGGGTGAAACATATTTGCTTTGCATGTCACCCTGAAAGAATCTCAGAAAAGTTTTACAGACTATGTACAGTGTTCTTGGTGGTTTATTTTGTATTATTCAAAGTCATTTTTACATTATAAAAATTCCTATTCTGAAAAAGACCTATGTGAAAAATATGATAAAATAACTTCTTAATATTAAAGGTTCACATCTATGTATATTTTAGTTTTTATGACCTTACAGTGCCACATATGTTCAGGGTATTTAATTAAATTAATAAATTACAACTCTCCCAGTTTCACAATTCCTGGAAAAACTTCCCATCTATGTTGTTTACTTCTGTATATGTGTGTGTGAATCTATAGAAGCCATATACTTAAAAAGTAATATTATTTATATATATATATATATATATTTGGGGAGAAATGTCGTAGTTTTTCTTCACATAAAGAAAATAATTTATTTCACTTTATTTTTTTCTTTTTATTGAATTTATTGGGGTGACACTTGTTCACAAAATTATGCCAGTTCAGGTGCACAATTCTACAACACGTCACCTGTACACTGTATTGTGTGTTCACCCTCCCAAGTCAAGTTTCCTTCCATCACCTTTTATCCCCTGTATACCCTCCTTCACTTTTCCCTATCCCTCCCAAAATCCCCTTCCAGATATTACCTCACACCTCTCAAAGTGGCTGTCATCAATAAATCAACAAACAACAAGAATTGGGGAGGATGTGGAGAAAAAGGGACCATTGTGCACTCCTGGCAGGATTGCAAATTGGTGTAGCTGCTGTAGAAAGCACTATGGAATACATCAAAAATTAGAAATGTAACTGCTTTATGACCCAGTGGTTCTACTTCTGGAAATTCATCCGAAGAAACCCAAAACACCAATTTGAAAGAATATATGCACCCCTATGTTCATTGCAAGTGTTGTTTACAATAGCTAAGATTTAGAAGCAGCCCAATTGCCCAGTAGATGAGTAGATAAAAAAACCATGGTTTATTTACATAATGGAATACCATTTGACCATAAAAAAGAAGGAGAACATTATGCTGAGTGAACTAAATCAGTCAGAGAAAGACAAGTACCATGTGATTTCACTCATATGGAGAATTTAATGAACAAATTTAATTAACAAGCAAAATTCAGTCAGACTTATAGTGAGAAGGCTGACAGCTGTTGGGGGGTGGTTTGAGAGCTGGGTGGGGCTTGGAGGGATTGAGAAACAAAGAAAAAGAAAGAAAAACATTTATAAACATGATTTATTTAATTTTAAATTGTTTTGTTAACTATCCTAAAGTATTGCTACATATTTAATTAGTAAGACAGTTTAATAATAGTTTGTAGGTCTTATGATGTCAATATTTGTGAATTATTATCAAAGTAGTAAATAATAAGCATCATTTGTTACCACCATGCAGCTTACAATTTGTGAAATGTATAACTCTATGAAATTATTCAAATTCTAAACAGCACAGTTTTTTTATTCATAACATGGTGATAATAATTGTTTTTAGATCAAAATTATGAGAGAGAATATATACAATTTGTCAGAGGACCTTCTAAGAATTTATATTTATATGATATAGACAGCATTTTGTCATCTACTTTATTTTTATTATCACTACCTCTTAAAACTCAAGTGTTTTTTCTTTTATTAGACTGGTAAGAAAAGCCAATATTTTTCCCCTTCTGATTTTGTATATCATGTTTTACTTTCTTTTAAAATTACAGCCTCTTCTAAAGCAGTGTCTCGTTTTAAATGTCTTTAATGGTAAAGCACCATCTCACACTGAATCAGTGGGACTTAACCTGGACAAGCACTTTGGACTATCCATTTGATGAAAAGGTTTTTGGTTTACATGTGTCTTACATGTTTTTGTATCAGTGACACAAGTACATTGTTAAATAGAAATCAGAATTGAAATAATAGTATGTATATGTAGCTATGAAGATGGGAAGGGAAAAGAAATAAAGAAAAAGAAGAAACTTCATAGATACCCAATCACCAGGCATTTCTTATAAAAATTAGAAACAAATTTGATTATTTGAAACATGCTAAAATGAAGGATTACTACCTTAAATTTGAAAATACGATACTGAATTACAGCTAAATTATACAACGAATAGTTAAATATAGTTATCCTAAAGCTCTATGGTTCAAGTGAGAGACAGTCTTCATGATACTTGCAACATAAAAATTGTAATTATCCATGTAAATTTTAAAATGACAAGATTATTTTCTTCACCTTTGTTGAGCACTTAATAGTCTTATGACATTTCTTGATGAAGCTCAGAATGGAAAGATATATCTAGGTATGAGTAGCCAAATTTCAATTCTACATGATTAATCCAAGCTATGGTTTCTTTACTTAACAGTTATTGATTCTGTCAAGAAATGAAGTATTTTTTCTTTTTATTACTATACTTAAAAATAAAATCTTCTGTAATAAAACCTTGTAAATGTTTAAGAGGACACTTTGTGGTCCAATGTCACTGCTTTTAATTTTCTATAAATTTTCATGAAATTCTTTTGAAATCCTTGCTAAAAATGCAATCTTTTTCCTTCTAATATTTTCAATGATTTACTGCTAAAGAGTATTAAGTTTCTTCTGTTGGAGTGTTGGAGTGTTTTTGTATGGTCAAGCAGTTAATTATATAATGTGGAAGTCTGTGTTTTTAATTGTGTTAACTAAAATAATGATTCACTTTTTTACTCAGGCTCAAACTTAAGGTACTCAAATTATTCAAGAATATTGCTAAATAACACATGAATTCATTATTATTGGTGGTGATATTAGAAGAAATATGCTATGTTTCATGTGACATCAAGTAAAAAGTATTTGTAAAGCAAGCAACATTAAGTAATAATATACATTATTGATATTGACTCTGTTGTGTTGGTTTTAAATAACAATTTTAACATATAATCAACTAAGATATTATTGACCTACGCAATATTCTTATATGTATATGTAAGGTCTTATTTATAATTGTAAAACACATGTTTAAAAATATTTACAACAACACTTCCACATGGGTTGTAACTGAATAGTTTTTATCAAAACAAACTTTCTTCTGGGAAACAACCATAAAAGCTAGAAAATACACAAAATACTCTTTATAAATATAAGAGAGCAAAAAAATTAATGTTCTATAGAGAGGGAAAGCGAATTGACATGTGTACTGTTTTTCTCAAAAAGAGTTTTCAAATGTCCAGTAAGAAAAATAGAGTCCTAGAAGAAAGATATCGCTTTGGACTTTCAGCCGTCTCATCTCGTAGTGTAGTCAAATTGAAGTTAAAAGTTATCAAGGCAATTGGGTCTTGAAGAGATGAAAACTTCGTTCGGCCAAAAATTCTGCCTGCATACAATCCTCCTTGAGTTATTTTTCAACTTCTAAATTGCATGTGGGAATGGAAGCTGAGATATGAAGCAGAAAACAATCATTTGAATGCAAAAGGCCTTAGTGGAGACTTTGATAGTCGTGTACTGAGGAGCAGACATTAAAGCCTGGGGTACGCAGTGGCAAAGTGGCGAGGCATCGTTTGGAAAGCCACCCAACTCTGCGCTCTCGTGATGCAGGTTATGCTCTAGGAGTGAAATCCACCTCCTCAAGCTAAGATGAAACTACAAATAAACTAGACACAAAAGAGTCTGTTTCTTTTTTTTTAATTCTAAATAACAGTCAGAAAAAAACTAAAACATTCTGAAGGAAGAAGCTACCAATCAATGACTGGTTTAAAAAAAAAAATTGAAGAAATTTTTAATAAAAGTTTCAGGTATGCCAAAGAAACGAAAACAAACAAACAAAAAAAGACTCACCAGGATCAAAGTACTATAATCCAATGAAGAAGAAGAAAAAAAAAGAATATAGCAATAGATAATAACCACCAAGTTTTTGTCAACCTTTCATTTAACCAGATTCCAAACTGGATACTTTTACTTATTTCTGTCCTGATACCAAGCATGAGAGAAAGAGGATCGAAAATGTATTTTTAAAGCTCATAATGGACATATGGGGACTTATAAAGCATTCTAATATTAATTTAATTAGAGAAAGCTAAAATAATTTTTGTTAAAATATATATTACCAATTTTTGAAATAAATGTAAGATCAAGATCTATGAATTTAAGAAAATTTCAACCACAAGTAAGATAATTAAAAAGAAAACAAAGTCACTGAATAGCACAGTAAACCTTCCAAATGCCAATTCAGAGGGAAAATCATGAGGTAACCAGATTAAAACACACAGACACTATTTTCAGAAAGCAAAAAGAAGCGTGACAAATGACATTTCAACCTAATGTATGGAAATAAGGAGACAAATGGACGACATTTTCATGTTCAGAGGGCAAAAAAAGCCAATCTAAAATTTTAAACTATGAAAAATTATCTTTTGAAAAGTAATGTGATATAGATAATCCTAGACAAACAAACACCCACCCTTGAGGTTATATTTAAGTATTGTATCGATGTTAAATTTTCTGATTTTGAACACTGTACTATAACTATTCTGGTGACTTAGGAAATTAATCTAATCTTTAAAAAAATACATATGGAAGTATTAATGAGTTAGGGTATGATGTAAGCAACAAACTGTCAAGTGTTTCAGAAAAAAAAATGTATATCTTTTTTCAAGGAGCAGAAGATCTGAACTCATGAAATGGATGCTATCAGTTTTCTACCAGTACCCTGTACACTACCTTAGAGGGCACCTGCAGACGTTTCCAATGCCTGCCAAAGTCTTCCTGATTCTTTGCCCCTGCGAGAATTACTAACTACAGGGTCATGGCAGCTTTCATTGGTAAGGATGAGGAAAGGCAATGTCCAGATGTGACCCTTAACAAATGAGGAATGCAATAGGATGGACAAAGGCCCTGTATTAGTTTCTACCACTCCTGTGGTTTAAAATAACTGAAGTTTATTACATAGTTCTGTAGAATAGGTCAGAATTGTAATATGAATTCACCAGAGTAAAATTAAGGTGTTTGCAGGACTATATTCCTTCAGGAGGTTCTGTGGGATAATCCATTTCTTTGCCATTTCCAGATTCTATATACTGTCTTCATTTCTTTGTATCCCCTTCTATCTTCATAGACAGCCATGGCTGTTTAAGACATTCTCATGATACTACATTTGGTTCCATTGCTTCTGCCTTCCTTATCTCACAAATCCCATTCTAGGACTTTTTTGAAATCATTGCCCACACCTGGATAACCTAGGATAATCTGTAATTGTAAAATCACTTGATTATTAAACTCAATTCCATCTGTAACCTTAATTCTCCCTTGTCACATAAATAGTCACAGATTCCGTGACTATGGGAACATGAACACTTTAGGGAAATACTCTTTTGCCCTCTTCATTCCCCAACTTTATTTTACCCTAGTTGTGAAACTTTGAAGCATGTCCTCAATTTCCAGTGGGTTATTTCCCATATTCCCACAATAACTCGTTCCTTTACACAGTCTTTATCATCTTCCATTGATCCATCTTTTATTCTTTCTTTCCTTAATTGAGCTGCTGAACTCAAATCTTTATCTCAGGTTTTGCTTTTATTTTTGAAATCAAAATTTAACAAAATGCTCACAAAATGGAATTCCATTATATCCAAAGAAGTTATATGCATGACCCATGGACATGAACAATGGTGAGGGAATTGCCTGAGGGGGTGGGGAGTACTGGGTGGAGAGGGGCAAAGGGGGAAAATTGGGACAAATGTAAGAGCATAATCAACAACATATAATTTAAAAGAAACAAGAGCAATAGGAATAAAAAGCAAGTTGCAAATTATTGTCTAATTATAAATTATAATATTATATAATAATGAGAATAAACAAATTAAAATTGACTAACAGTTCTATTGTCTTACATTTTTAATGTTACTATCACTTAGAAATATCTATAGTCCATATCTATTAATATGCCAAAGTTTTTTGCATTACATCTTGATCACTTTTACTTTGAATTAAACTCAACTTTCATGTTGAATATCTGTAATAAGGTTTAATTGCAATACTTTGCTTCTTTCAAATCTCTTGGCTTGGAAGATCTCACCTACCCTTACTCATTTTTCATTTAAAATCAGCCCTACAAAGTATTATCTGATCCACAAATCCTCATTAACTTCCTTTTCCTCAAAATGTATACAGTATTTATAACCCAAAGAGCCTAATTTTGAGACACACTTCCCCAATGATTATAGCTCTATTAAACTTCAAATTCATTTTTGTATTCCCTAAGGTTCCAAAATAAGAAAAACTAATTAAATACAACTGTATTTTATAGAAAGAAACATAAAAAGTATACTTCGCATTTGTTTATTCATTGCTTTAGTTATATGAGAATATGATGAAAGCTAACAATTAGTTGTATTGATGTTGCTAATATTTTTAAAGCTAAACTTTCCAGGCACTTCTATTGCTATATCATGCAGCAAACTTGTAAGATAAATTTCCTGGATTTATTTAACTGCATTGTATTTTAACCTTAACCTCTAAAACTTTACTCAGGTTTTTAGTTATGAAACTCCTGGGTCTAAAAGTTTGTGTGTTTTTTTTTCCATAACAGATACTTTTTTCATTTGCACCAATAACTTTTTTGATTTGGATAATTTGAGTATGTTTGCTATCTCCCGCGTGGCACAATGCTGTTGATTCTCAGGAAATGTCGCAATTTGGTCACCATCAACTTCAACTGGTCTACCTGACCATGGAGCATTGTTCAGTGAGAAATCTCTGGCACGAAACTGCGCAAACCACTTTTGACATGTTTGGTCAGCCACAGCACCTTCTCCATACACTGCACAAATCTTTTCTTGAGTTTCAGTTGCATTTTTGCCTTTCTTGAAATAATAAAGAATAATATGCCAAAAATGATGCTTATTTTCTTCCATCTTCAAGAAATGGCTGCACAAAAATTCACCGATTTTGATTTTTTTTTAATGCACACTGATATGATAGCTGTCACGATACAATCTAACAAAATCATTTCAAATGAAGTTAAAGACAAACGTTACTTGAACCATCTCAGAAAAAAAACAAATGAACTTTTGAACTAACCCAATATAAATAGTGTATTAATGTACAAAGGATCTGACTTACTGAGTCATTCCTTTAAATCCATTAGAATTATAATTTTGATCCTGTATTGCCATTAACTGATTATTCAAACTTTAGGTTTATTTTAGTGTGTCTGACAATATTCCTTTTTTGTTACCTGATTTAAAAGTAATTATTAGTTATGGTTCTTCAGTCAATGCCTTTGCCACATGCTGATCAGTTTATTGTATCTGTACATTGAAACATTAGAATTGAACTTTTTTTTCTTCTGAACATGATGAAAGACTTTAGCGACTTATTTCACAAATATGTGTAAGTCCTCTTTGAAGTTATCTAGTGCTTCTGATTACCACTGAGAACTGCCCATTAAACATTTCTAAGGAAAGGTATCGTACATTTAAAAACTATGCATTTAATAAAACTGGTGGAAGAGTGATGCTATTTCATAACAAATCAAATGCCATTATGAAAAGACATAAAAAAGGAAAATACCATTAATGTTTAGTAAAAGAATAAGAAAGTAGTGTTCTCAGTTATTCTCTAAAATGTAGATATGATATTTTCAAAATTAAAATTAGTAAAAAACAGTAGGGATAAACAGAAACAGCAAACTACAGGGTTTTTTTTATTATTGCTTTAAGTACACAAAAGCAGAGCATCTGGTGAATTAAACTGTTTTACTACTATATTTTTCATCAATACAGAGGTCAAAATTTGAAAACAAACGTTATATAAGTGAGTGGAATAAAATGTATACCACCTAATTATAACCATTGGTAATGCTTTGCATATTTTTCTACTTTTTTCTATGTATTATGCTATAAATACAGATTCATAATATTTTATGTCACTATTTTAAATAATATTTTGGTTAATAAATGCCAATCTATAATTTATTTCTAAATAATGATACCAACCAAGGATTTCCTCAACATCTTACATAATTTGCATGAATTGCTTCAGTTAGGAAAAAGAATGTGTAAATTGCCTGTGAAATTTTATATAAACTTCCTAGTCCATTGTTCATCATGAGTTCCTAATCGTGGTGAAGAATACTACCGTAAGCCCAGTTATCACTCACGGTGAAATGCAAAAGGTGAACTTGACCCTTTCCTCTCCTCTAGTGAGCAGAGGACTTGGGTTTAATTATCTTTCTTGACCCACAACGGCATTAGGGTTTCCAAAAACCACTTCCATTTTAAATTACTACCATAATTTAATTGGGGTGCCATCTAACTATCTCTAGTATATGCTTCCCTGGGCAGCTAGAGAAAGTCTTCTAAAAATGTATCCTGGCTTTTTCTTGTTTAGTACCCTTTATTGTTCCTCTTTGATTTTGAAATAAGATCCAAACTCCTTAAATATGGATTCTAAACTTCCTGGTCCATTAAGGTTGCTATAACAGAATACCACCGTTGGATATCCTGCAAGCGGCAGAAATTTATTGATCGGTGTTCTGGAGGATTTAAGTCTGAGACCATGGTACCACTGTGGTCAAGCAAGGGCCCGCTTGACCCTTGCTTGACCCTTGTCCCATAAGACTTCGTATTATATTCACACGTAAGGGCACCAATCCCATTCGTGTGGGCTCAGCCTTCATGGCCTAAACACATCCTAAATGTCCACCTCCTGATACTACCATCTTTGTAGATTAGGATTTCGACACATAAATTTGGGGGGAGGAGTACAGACACAAACATTCAGACCTAGGAGCCTTTTTGACTTACAGACTCACTGATATTTCCCAGACACCTCTTCTTTGGCTGGGGACCTTCATACATGTTCTTCTATCAGACTGAAAGTTGACAATCTCACATGAATATTGTTTCTACTGAGAAGAGTCCTTGAGTTGAATTAGCTTAGATTAGGTGATCAATTGCATTTGATGGATATTGCTAATTGTGTCTTCTCTGCTAGATTGTCAGGCCAGTAAAGACAGAGTGCACATCAGACAGCCAGGGACATGCTCAATAGTATCTTGTGGAAAATTTAAATGCATGTTTTACTCAACAAATGTCCTGTCATTCAAACACTTATTTAAAGGACATTATAATTATTTTCCTATTGACTGATATAAACAATATTTTATTAGTGCTATGTGTACATATGATGGTTTATTTTACTGTTTTCTAGAACTTAATTTTGAGAAAAAAATGATGTTTGACATTTTTAAGGTAGCAAGGGCATAGTGTGCTTATATTATCACAATTTGTACTGATATGAGTGTGTGGTGGTGGTGGACTCTAAAATACAATACTACTAATATAGTGTTACATTTTGCATTATTAATGATCAAAATTACATCTTTTCAAAAAGAAAATGAGTAACTTTGTCTTAGAATTAAGGAAAAGTGAAGACTATTTAATGTGGAGAACAGAAAAGAGGGCCTTGAATTAAGAGACTCTGCCTTTTCCTACCTCTACTTTGCACTTTAGTAAAGTACCAATTTTCAAGCCAACTAACCGTTCTAGGACAGTTTTTAACCTCTAATAATTAGGAAGTTGAGCCTGTGGTAAAAGTTTTCCAGAGTTTACAATAGGATCAAAATGGATATTTAAATAGGAATATTCTATTATAACAGAACTTAGTTCTAAGTGCCTTGATTTGAGATATTTCTTCACCTCTCTGTTTTGAGGTTGTGTTTCACAGTTTAATTTCCCTAGTGGCATGGTAGGGCTAAATTTTATAAACACACACACACACACACACACACACGCACACACACTTTAAGAATAGCAGCATTTTGGGTTTAACTTGTATTTTTATTTTAATTTCAGAAAATTTCTGACTGCAATTACATTAGTAAATCCGATTATTCATTCTAAGGTACAGATATGTTGATTATTTCACACTAAACTTCTGTAAGTTTTATAAATATAATGGATATGCAATAGGATATGATATGTAATTAGTAATTAAATTATAATGATTTTACATCTTATGACATAGCACTAGTATAAAATAACTAGAATAAAATAAGACTACAGCAAAATTTTCAGGAAATTTTTAAATTTCTGGAATTTAACTCCATAAATATAGAATTTTAGATATTTTCTCTAGTTAAAATTTATTTTTCTCAATAAAACATTAGAATAAGTCCTATTTTAAAAAATATATTTCAGTTAAAAATACATTAAAGCATAATAATATAGTACTTACATTAAACGTGTATTTATTTATTTATTTTCTCCCTGGCACATTTTATTTTATTTTTATTTTTTTACAGATGGTAAAACATGTTCTTTATTTTTATTTATATTTGTATATTTTTTAATTAAAATTAAGATCCCTTGGAGAAAAGCTCTTTTTTTTATTCTTGTTCAACTACAGTTGTCCCAATTTTCCCCCCAGCACTCTCCCCTGCCCCATCCACCCCTAGCTCCTAAACTCAATCCTATCCCCCCACTTTGTCCATGGGTCCGTTATACATGTTCCTCTGACAGCCCTTCCTCTTCTTTCTCCCGTTATCCCCCTCCCACCAACCTTCTGGTTACAGTCAGTTTATTCTTTATTTCCATGTCTCTGGTTATATTTTGCTCATTTGTTTGTTTCGTTGATTAGGTTCCACTTATAGGTGAGATCATATGGTATCTGTCTTTCACCGCCAGGCTTATTTCACTTAGCATAATGCTCTCCAGTTCCATCCATGCTTAAATCAATACTTTAAAGGTCCCAGATTTTGGTAGGTCCCAAAATTCCATGACTGAGAGAAATTTTTAAGTAATTCTTTTTGTTGTTTTCATACTGCTAATTTTTTGATAATATTTTTACATAGAAATAACTAATACTTCCTTGAAAGATACATATGTTATACTATACATTTGCAAAAGCAATTAACCATGCACTTAGTTTATGATATAATTATTAATGTGAGTAGTTTCACATAGTAATACTATATAAATCCAAATTTAATGTCTATTATTCATTCAAATTCTCCTCATTCTTTTACTCATAAATTCACTACCCTGATCCCTACTGAGATAAGGAATGGTAGGAAAGAAACGGCTAAGAAAATAATGAGAAAGGGAAGAATACAAAGCTTAAACTTCTGCACGTATGTCTGTGATAGGGAATCAGTTTACATGTGTATTTTCCCATCAATATTTATATTAAAAGTAGATCATAAAGCAGTAAATTTTAGGAATAAATTTAGTTAGAAATATGTATAGATAGGCAAATCTTTGTACTGAGTGCCACCTGAGAGGCTATGTAACAAAATGTTAATTGTGGTTATCTTTTTTCATAGCTAAAAGTTGAAGATGTGTTTCTGGGTTTATTTGCACCTTCTAATTTTTCTGACAATAGACTACTTACCTGATTATAAGTTAAAATACTAGAATGAAACTGTAGACAAATAGGATTTTAGCCCCTCAAATATTACATCCTACACGTGTTTTGTTTGCTAAGGAGAGCTCTATGACAGTGTTTTAATTACACTTTGTTTTATTATAAAAGTATCTTCATAATTATAATTTCAATAATGCAGTCAAGATTTTACAGTGAACATTACATGAAATTAATATGAAATCCAAAACAAATATAACATGAAAGTCACCTGACTTCAAAGTGCTTTCTGTTATTACACCTATCCTTCCAACAAAAATTTTAATTCATGAGTTTCCCAAAAATTTGTGAAAAGAAGTTCTTTTTTCTCTTTTGAAGCAAAGTATCCTACTCAAATATGTAGATTATATTTTATTATAATTTATGATTATACACTTTTGCTGGTTTTAGGAATATTTTTGAATTATGAATCATTTCATATTTTTGTATATTTTACATTTTGCTCATTAAGGTTTTTGGCTTCTATATTAGTAAAACCATTTCCTTCCCTTCGATTCTTATCTGTGCATTTCCAATATTCTATCAATGAGTTGGGAGTAGAAAAGTAATTCATTTGGTCTATATTTTAATATTTAGCAAAGACCTAGTTTAATCAAAAACTGCTGAGATATTTTATAGATTTTTGTGTATTAAAGGTTTGATTTGTGCTTCTGAGAGCAAAAGACATTTCTTAAAGATCATAGTGCTAAGCTGAGTTTAATAGGTTTTTCACACAAAAAAGCAAATTGTAAAGTAATAAAGTCAGTTTGAAATGAATAGGTGCTAATAAATAACAAGCAAAGAAAACTGTCAAATATAAATAGATTCTCAAATTTATAATTGAGAATAGAAAGTGAATCTTTATGCTTTTGACAAATTAAGTATCATCTTGAGTTCTGTAAGCCCTTCAACTGTCTGAAAAAAAAGAAAGGAAAAACTTGTTTTAGTGAGCGGCAGGGATTGCAATAATTTTTTATAATGTAGCAAGGGAAAAATGAAGTATTTTGAATAAAACACCTTGGTCTTTTTTTTTTAATAAAGCCACAGGGACATGGGGAAATTATGTTGTGAGTGTAGGATCTGTAAAACCAATTCCTCATTCATAATTTCTGCAGCAGGCAGCTTCTGAAATGGCTCCCAGAAGCTCCCTCCCACTAATAGTCCCGCACCCTTGTGCACTGCTCCCCATCTGAATATAAGCGGCAGCTAGTAACTAGCTTCAAATAAACGTAAAATGGCAAAAGTTATGTTATGAGATGCCATAGGAAATTATCATTGAAGATACACACCAAATAAGATTAGGGCAAAATTAAAACAAAACAAAATAAAATTACTAGACTTTCAAAGAAATCTTGCGCAGTTTTTATAGAAAATATTATACAATTAAAATACTAACTACTATTCTTGCTGATTACAGTATTTCAGTTTCTGTGCTAATTTATATATGTACCTTATTATTCTGAATTGTAGATAAAAAATGATATTGAGAAGCCTATGAGCATATATTTATAAAGGAATGGAGATAATGTTTAAATTCTCATTCCCACAATAGGCATTGAATATGTATTATTTGAGTATTTTAATTTATTGAAGAAGTTAATTTTGGGTTGGGAAATAAGATATGCCATGAGAGCTTAATTACATTAAAATTATTTCAAAACAGCCAGAAAAACCTATGGACTAAAATAAATTTTGTAATAATAAATATAAAAGTAGTGTTTATGCTGGAAATTAACACAGATATTTAATAAACAATATTTAGATAACCTGTAAAGCAGTTGCCAGAATATTTACATATTTATTACCAATAAGTAAAAGTAAAAGTTGGATCATCTCTGAAATAGTGGGCATAAGTACAGCTATATTTCCCTCTTGTAACAGTGAAGCATCGTTGCCTTTTCCCTTAAAGTACAAGTGTAATTAAGATCATGTTTAATTTAATTATCAAAGTTTTTTTAAGCCAAATAAATCTAACTCACTTTAAAGTGCAATTTATGTGCTGGGTAATAAGCATGACACACTGGCTCCTCAGGTGAAGCAGGAAGATAAAGATGGTTCTGTTTAATTTTTAAGAGATGTGGCACCTAACCTAATAACTGACCTTAAGTAAGGAATCTCTGCAATTATATAAATCAGGGAGCTCCTAATATATGAAATAAAGCCTTCTGGGTAACTAATACTCTGAGAGTTTTATTGCTGATTTGGAGCAAGCAAAGCTGACAGGCAATGAGATTAAGCAAAGGGCACAGAGTACACGTCCCGGTGCTTAACTTCCAGAGGCAAAGCAATGTCACAGAGCCCCTCCTTTCCAGCCAACCAGAGGCACTTCCCCTTACTGTTTTACCATTTCCAAGTATTGTTTCATGAATGCAAATCAGCTTTCATTCTATGTGTTGTATCATGTTGACATATTTGAAATTCACCTGTAAGTCCCCAGGTTCTTAAAATTATATTATATGCATTGTGTTCTTTCAAGAAACAGTGCCGTAGGTATTACTTAATTGCTATTTTTGTGTTTTGCACTGTACCATTTTACAGGCTGTTAAAATAACTTGCAATACCTTGTTTAAGAGGAAATGGGGAGGATATGTGTAGGTAATTGAACCATTACAAAAATTGATTGGTCTTATTGTTCTGTCATCATCATTTTTTTCTGATCTTTTGATGAAAGGGTAGTTGGGAATAGTTGTAGTATAAATTATGGATCCAAAAGTCATTTCACTGAATTAAGAGTTTATACACATAAAGAAACTAAGCACATAAATGTATTAAAACCAGAGCATCCTATAATCTCTCTGAAATATTTAAACATGTTATCCTTTATAAAACAGAAACTTTAATTGATATAATCAACATATATATGGATTCTTGTAGGTTGTAGGTGCTGCTTGCTTTTTTCATAATTAACTAAATGTGTATAGCAAAGTAAACAAACAATTAGACCGAGTGTATCTCAATTTTCCTATGTCTTCATTTTCTAATTTTAAATATTATTTACTAAAAAGTTTTAATTAAACATTTCCTCAGATCTTAAAGTATGCAAATGCATATTTCCATTGAGGATTTTAGACCAATTTTATTATAATTTTCCATAATTCACTGTTATTCTCTCCATAATTCAATAATAGATCTTGCCACTTTTATTACTAATAAATGTGTCTACTTATGTTATCAAGTATTAAAATTATTTCTTTAAGGTTATGCCTTAACAGCTCTAAATCTAGCCAATTATTCTATTAAATTGCTAACTCTGGACAGGAAAGGGATATAATTCAGGACCTACAATGGCTCTATATTTAGACTGACAACTTGGTTCATTCTTCACACAAACTGAATTTATCTAATAGTTCACACATTCTGCTTTCTGAATAGCAGACAATTTTTGACTGACATGTAATTGCCTGATAATTCACATGTAGGTACCTAAGTAGAGACAGGTCAAATATTACATATAATTCAGCCCTCACAGACTAAAGCAATGGTTCTCTTACCACTTTGAATTAACCTACACAGGAATTTTGAACAAGTGTATATGTTCTTAACCAAAAAATGAATAACTTAATAATACAATACATTGTTGGGTAAGATAAAATTAGGTATTTGTTACTTTGCTGGATGAATGTAAGTTTTTACTGATAAAGTTTTGAAACAACCTTATAACATTTTGCAGTTGAACTGATTTAACATGGAAATGAATATCTGGAATATTTAAATATATTTACTATAAACTACCAATTACAAATTTAAAGATTATTTACAATCAGAGAACTATATTCCCTTTCACCTTAATACATATATATGCGAATCTATCAATAATATGTATATACAAGGGGGGACCCAAAAAAACCAGAATTTATTTAAAAAAAATTGTGTACTTATTTTGACATGTTTAAACTTCAATCACCTTCAAAGTACTCTCCATTTGATGCAGCACACCTATCATGGAGTTTTTTTCCATGGCTCAAAACAGTTTTGAACTTGTTCATATTGATGCCTTTTAGTGTGTCTGCCATTATTTGTCTCACCTTTTCCACATCAGCAAAATGTTTCCCTTTGAGGATTTTTTCACCTGGGAAACAAAAATAAAGTCACTCAGGGAGAGATTGGGTGAAAGGAAGGGTGAGGCCAAGGGTCCTGCCATTTTTGGTCAAAAATTGTTGAACACACAGGGCAGTGTGGACAGGTGTGCTCACAAATCACCCATCATGAAATGGGCAAATGCATTGAAAGAGTCTCCAAAATGAATTCACCGAAGTCAAAGGCAGCCTCTCACTGCAGCCTGGTAATCTGATACAGATGGCTTCCTAGAACACTCACCCAGCAGGGGAAGCCTGTGCTACTAGAAGCCCACCCTCCAGAAGACAATTCTTGTTGTTTTGGGCTCTCCCCTTGTATAGAAATGTGTGTGTGTGTGTGTGTGTGTGTGTGTGTACACACTCACTTATATACTAAGACACAAATAAGGATACAGCTTAAAATAAATGACCAAATTAATATATTGTATTTACTACCTCCAGTTTGATGATATTTTTACTTTTAATACATACTCAATATCACTTCATGTCTTTTATATCTGTTATAATCATTTCTCTTAGAAATAAGCATCATTGCAAATCCATATTATTTACATATTACAATGCAATGCAACAAAAATGTAGTGATAATAGTATGGAAGACAAAATTTACTTCTACAAATATGACCTTTGTGTATTGGTTTTACAGTTAGCATTTGTATAGTCAGTGTTTTAATTATATATATTTACCAGTTTCATCTAATTTTTACTAGCAGTAAAAACTTGAATGAAGCCCCAGCTGGTGTAGCTCAGTGGATTGAGCTTCAACCTGTGAACCAAAGGGTCTCCGGTTTGATTCCCCAGTCGGGGCACATGCCTGGGTTGTGGGTCAGGACCCCAGTTAGGGGGCGCATGAGAAGCAACCACACATTGATATTTCTCTCTCTCTCTTTCTCCCTCCCTTCCCCTCTGTCTAAAAATAAAATAAACAAAATCTTAAAAAACAAAACAAAACAACTTGAACGAACTTGGGAACCCGAAACTCTAATCACTATGCAAGTGGTAACTTTTATGATACCATTTATATTGTATGACTAATTTGGTTCTTGTATTTTATTATTTACTTTATTTCTTTTCTTTGTATTGAATTTATTGGGATAAAATAAATTTCACTTATTGGAAATGAAATATTTATTGGAAAGCTTCCTAAATGAACTACTACACACATATCATTAATATATGCACAAAGGCACAAAGCTAAGTCTTGCCTTAAGATGAAGTACTAAATATGACTAGTCAAAGCCCTTAAGGTTATTTATCTTTAACTATACTGAATAAAATTAGCTAATTTTGTCAGAGCAATTACAGTTGCCTTTGTCTGTCTCATCACAACAAATATCTCAGGGCATGTTCTAACAGATTTTTTTGGTGATCTTTTTAGAATTTAAAATATACTATATGTAAAAAGGACTTTAGCAAATTTGTTGATTTAAAGCATACATATTCAGAGAATACCAAGTAATAGTTAGATAAAACAGGTTAATTATGTGAGTTAGATATATAATAGAGTCTCTATCTTAGTTAAGTCTGTTTTAAAAATAAGCTCCTTTATACATGGGTAAAAACTTTTAATCATACTGATTTCTACAATGCATGAGTAAATGAGACAAGATGATTTTTGATACTTTCTAAAAACCCTAGAAACTAGACTGTCTGTATTTGTTAGAGAAGGCAAAGAAGAGGTATGTCAACCTGCATCCCTGATTCATACCCTGAAGCTTCATAATAGGTCATGAATAATGAGACGTGGGAGACATCCCCTTACCTTCTCTGACATTTGGAGCTTTTATTAGATGACATGGAAAATCAGTTATTCAATTAGTTTATGATTAGTTCAATATGATTAGAAGAGATAAAGACAATTCTTGCATTTTCAAGTTAAAATATTAGACTATTTTCTCTTGACATCTTAACTGTGTGGTTAAATAGAAACAAAACTAAACAAAATCTTCACGTCAATAGAGATAATAAATAAATAAATTATAAGTTGCTCTATATCCATTAACAAAGGGTTAGAGTAATGTTACCTCATGCTTTGAAAAAATATTTTTATTTAAGAACCAAGGAAATTTTTCTGAGACTGGCCAGATATTACACTGAACTCATAAATAGAAATTTTAGTTTGTTTTTGAAGTTGTCTCTCAGAGTTCTCCAGATTCTACTCAATAGAAAATAGTCAAACTTGGTTTTTGAGTCAAAAGGAATAATGAACTGATTACATGCTAAAATGTTTTGTTGTGACTCTAATAACTGCAAAAAAATACAGTATTATTTTTAAAATATTGATCAGAATGTGTAAAGATACTGTAACTGGACTGGTGAATATGTCTTTATATACATAAGTGCATGCATATATATGATTCCTGGAGATTTTCTTTGATAGTTTGAAAATTTTAAAACCTTAAAGTCATATAATTTAAATAAATCTGTATCTTATCTCACTTTTATGTAAATGTTTAGAAACTAATATTTCAAAATATTTACTTAAAATACTTACCTTTAATGTTATTTAAAAGAGAACGTTATTCTTATTTAAATTTCAATAAGTTTAATATCAGCTATATAATATATTTAAAATATCATTCTGAAATGTCTCTAAAAAACTGTTGTTTCATTGCCATATATTACATTTTATATACTATAAAAATTATCAACTCTACTCATGCATTCTTTTTTTTAGTGATATGTGAATGGTTTATACTTTTATATTTTTATATACTCAGTATGAAAAATTTATAATTAGCAACACATTTTAAATATTACAGTAAGATGTTTTTGTTTCCTATGCTTAGGAGCAGTGTGGCATGAAATTATTTACAGTCTCAGAAAAGTTTCAGGGAAAGATTAGATTATCAAATAGGTAGGGTTCATTTGGCTGGGTTTCGGACTTTTAAAAATCTATATATCTAATTTTTTCCTATAGTTTAAGTTGAACATCTATTCTTTCCACTTAGCATTTAGTGCACTTTGTTTCCCATTCAGCATTGTAAAAATTTTAGCTTAAGTACTGTACTTTACATGTATTTTTATGTAGGCATAATATATTTCTAAATGTTTCCCCTGTATTGCAATCATCTTTAAAGCTGACTAAATAGTAGCTCTGGGAAATTGATTACTTGGCCAATGAGGCAGAGCCTAATCTTTGATATTCAAAGATAATTCTCTATCTTGACATAAGTTAGCTCTATTACATAAAGTTACTTTTTATTCCCCATATTGCTATGTGCTGAAAATAGGAAAACTAATTTATCCTTTAATCCCAATACATACTCGTGTATCATTAATAAAATAATTTTATATATCATCATGATGTATTATGGTTAGTTGAAGCTATCATTTTCATAATAATATTCCTATTTGCAGAAGTTCAATAAAAATCTGTTTTACTTATAAGAGGACATTATTGGAAACAAGTTATGTTACCAAGGATTTGACTGGAATCTCATATTTGAGAGAGATATTCATAGACTAAAATATAACCAGGTGACTTTAAGGAATTAAGATAATTTATGAAGGTTAATAAAACCCTTGGAAATATTCATCTGTTACCTTGGTTGTGGGGTTCCCAACAACCTTACCAGGTGAGTAAAAAAGGTCACTCACCAGGGGGTGCAGGAACCTTGAAATACTTGGGGGGCCTTGAGAAGAGGGGCATTCATCCAAGTCTATGGGTACTCCAAAGTCTAGTGGCAAGTTCTTGCTTTGGTATATCTGGTCTTGAGAGGCCTTTTAAACCTTAACTTAAAGATTTCTTATTAAAAATTCTAGCAAAAAATATTAAAAGTGACTATGTTTAATTACTACCCTTATTGGCTTTATAGAAATGATCAGGCCATCTTTATTGAAACTAGATTTATTTTTCAAATAAATTAGTCTAAGACTATTTTTGGTAAAAATGAGGGTGCTTTTTTGAGAGAAAAATGATGTTTCAGTAATATACCTTTGTAGATATTAGATTCTAGATTGTTTATTGTCTTTGGAGGTTTTCATTTTCCACCTGTAAACTGGGCTGCATGCTGAATTCTAGTTTCCACCAATGTGGAAACTCCCCAAAACAACCTTATCAATATTTCTCTCATTCTTTGGCTTGGAGTAATTGACAACTGAAACTGCACCTTTTCCAAGGCCATGAAAGCTAAAGTTAGATAACTTGATATAAACTTCTGCCCTGACCAGCTTGTCTCTGTCGGTTGGGCGTCTTCCCAGAAAATTAAAGAAGGCAGGTTTGATTCCCTGTCAGGGGTCAGGGCCCATGCCAGGGTTGTGGGTGGGTCCCTGGTTGGGGCACTCACCAGAAGCAACTGATCAATGTTTCTCTCCCTCTCTTTCTCTCTCCCTTCCCCTCTCTCTAAAAATAAATAAATAAAATCATTTAAAAAATAAACCAGAGAAATTAACATAAGGTAGACACAATCTTCAGGTCCGTTGGAGAAAAATCACTAGAGACATTGAAACCTGCAAACCAGGGAAATCCATCAGATTGCTACTGGCTTCCTTCGCTCCAACTTTGAAGCAGAATCTAGGCAACTTCTCAAATGGCTGCCTTCAGATCTCAGAAACTGGGATGATAGTCGACTACAATCATTAACCATTGTTTTTCTTCTGTTTCCATAAAGATGTCTCACATTAAATACCAAATTGCTTGTACCACAGGCCTAACTTTGGGAAACTACCTTCATTACCACCTCTTGAAATGAGACACAGCTGTTTAACTGAACTGACCTGTTCTCAAGAACAGACTGGTTTAAAGAACCAACCGACTGCTAAACTTTTGGAAGTTTCGGAGGAGAGGAGTGTAGACGTTCAGAACAGCCTTCCCAAAATGTACCACTTTGGCATGTGAATTATGCTGTGCAGAAGGCAATCAAGACCCCGCAGGCCCACAAGAAACATTTACCTCTCCCCTTAATAACTTAAATTAGAGGCTGTGCCAATAATAGGAATTATCCCTAGAAATAACTTTTTTGTGGGGGCCTTATCTGTATGTCAGGTCAAACTACTAATTACTGAATACCATATTGGCCTGCAAGGGCCTTCTTCCCCTCTGAAGCCCAAGGCAGCTTCCCTCATTCTTAGCTCAGAATGTTATGCATGCCTCATCTTCCCTTTCTGTCTTTGAATCTCTTGTGTTATGTGGGGTTCCCATGTGTATATTCAGTTTGGTTATTTTCTCTTGTTAATGTCTCATGTAGATGTAATCACTAGACCAGCCAAAAACACCTTGAGGGTAGAGGAAAGTTTCTTCCTACCCCACATAGTATATTGATTGATATAACAGAAATGTTTAAAAATTAGGTCTACTTATCTATGTATGTCAAGATACATTATGTGATTTAGATACAACAAAAAATTGGGTTATCTGACAGATTCAAATGTATCAGAGCTATTTACTAACATCAAGCTTTATTAATAATCATTTGCAATGCACAAGAGCTCAAGCTGCACAGGTGAAACAAAGAACGTGGGGGGCCTTGGTTCATCTCGCGTGTGCTTTCTTCTTAGACCTTCTCTGGCCCTGATTAATAGACGAGCTTTCTGCAGAGGCCATGCACACTCAAATGCACAATTTGGTTCATGAACCATTTCCATTTTATACCCAAATTGTTATACAGTTTATATGATGTATTCCAGGGAGCATGAAGGTCAATCCAGAGATTCTAGGTTTGTTTGCATTAATCCTAACCAACCATGTTTATTCCACTGAAAGCATTCCAAAGATAAATACTCTATTTCTGCCAACACCATTTCCTTTGTTTACCAGTGTATTTGTCCTTAATGATCTTTAAGGGAGGTGAGATCTCTGTAACCAGCCATCTTTTCTTCCTTAAAGTGCCCTCCTCATCCCTCTATAATAGGATTAAAAACTTTACAGTTCAGCTACTTAATCCTTCCCTTCCTAGTAACATATAAGAATTTTAAACTTTTACTCTCAGCACATTGTAGAAAACTTGTGTTCAACCTTCAAGGACGGTATTGAATGGTCATGAACTGGATTTACTCACTGTTACTGATTCACTTGTTGTATGTGTTCCAGTCATGAAATATTTATGGAGATTATTGTAAGGCATAATTATTTGCCATGATTATTTTGAGGCTAAAACAGATATTTTCCCCCTAAAGAAAGCGATTAAAACTCCTAAAACTCAATGGTTCAAGAAAAAAGCATTTATTTTGTCCCTAGAGGTATGCATGTTAGCTGAGGTTAAGCTGATCTCACCTGGGTTCAGGCTTTGGACTAGGCCGGACTCCAGACTTTGGACTGAGTCCAAGTCACCTCCATGGATCTTCACTGTGGGACCATGGCTGAAGGTGAAATTCAGGCTGAAGCTGCCACGTTCACTTGGGGGGCTGTTTATTCATGGTACATAGTAAAGGCTCCCAATGGACTAGGGGAAACTGGCCATGACCTCTTATGGCTTTGTGCACAGCTTAACCCACTTTCACTTCTGTCTTCTTTCCATCTACCAAAGCAAGTTTCATGTTTCGTCAATGAGGTGTGTGAAAGTATAATGAACCCACAAAGAAGCCATGGCAGAACAGAAATAATTTGGGGCAAATAATACAGTCGATCACACACAGCAGTGTATATTCATTCATTGCTTGAAACTTTAATGCCAAATAAAATGCAAATTCACCAATGAGATGTTTAGCATACTAGTTCACTTTAAACTTTTACAATTTTTATTTCACCAATGAGAAAATAATTCGTTCTCGGTGGAGTCAACATTTATCATATTTCTAGAAGAACAGAATACTAATAGAAAGAGAAACCAGCTATAAACACTAAGGTCATTTTGTGACTTCTTATGGTATAATTATAAAAGAGGTAAACATTCTTGTTTCAAATTAGCAAATCTTAACATGATTTTCTTCAGAGAGTATTATTTGAGGACTGCTTTAGTTTTCTCTTGCTGAGCAACAAATCACTATCAACTCAGTGGCTCGAAACAGTATCAGTTTATTATCTCAGATGAGAATCGCAGACAGGTCCAGCTAGGCCTCTGCTTAGTTTTTCACAAGGCCAATGTCAAGATGTTGAGTCAAGATGCTGAGTTCTTATCTGGAGGCTCTGGGGAAGAATTCTCTTTCAGTCGTATTCAGGTTGTTGGCTAAATTCGGTTTGTTATCACATAGGACTAGAGTTTCTGTTCCCTTTTATGGCCATCCTCCAGGAACCACTTTGGGTTTCTAGATGTCACCTGAATTTCTTTCCGTATGCCCCCTCCACTTTCAAACCTTAGATGGGGTGGTATATCCTTCTTGTGCTTCAACTCCCCCTGTCTTCATCTTCTGCAAACAGTGAGAAAGCTGCTTTAAAGGGGCTCCAGTGATTAGATTAACACCACCTGAATAATTTCTCTATTTTATGCAACTTCTTAGTATTCTTACCTACATCTGCAACATCCCTTTTTCCATGTAGCATAATGCAATCATGGTACTAACACCTGGAGGTAAAGGTCACAGGGGACATCTTAAAATTCTGCTTAACACAAGGAAAATCCTTTTCAGACACAATTTGCTATTCAAATTCATTTAGTAGCTGAAATAGCGATTAGCTTTTTAAATATTTTTCCTCATAATGCTATCAGATTTCCATTTCTCAGGGGGATTTTCTCCAGTTTGCTCTTCAATTACACCAGTTAAGTTTTCTTCATTATTTTTAAGAATTGCATACATAACAGAGAAATAGTCACACATTCATTTTTCACCATTTTGAAAAGACATAGGTGAAATTGGTATATGAAAACTAACATATTTAAAGGCACAAAAGCCCTGGCCAGTGTGGCTCAGTTAGTGGTGCATTGTCCTGTACGTGAAAGGAAAGTTTCGATTCCCAGTCAGGGCACATGCCTAGGTTGTAGGATCGGGCTGCTGTCAGGGCACGTATGAGAGGTAACTGATCCATGTTTCTCTCTCACATCAACGTTTCTCTCCCTCTCTATCTCCCTCCTTTCCCCACTCTATAAAATTAATAAGCATGTCCTTGGGAGAAGATAAAAAAGGCACAAAAATATTACAAATTATTTCTCACCCAATTCTAAGATAGGCACTCAAAGTATTATCAATGCAGATATCTTTGTCACACCTTAAAAAGAAGAGCTGAACTAGTTAAAACTGACCATGTAAAGAATATCTAATACAACGGCATCACTATAGAAGGACCCTATTTGGATGATTAACCTGTGTGCTTACAAAAATTATGCAGTTTAGCTGAAGACTCTAAGCCCAGGGATGCCTAGTATAGACTTTCCCACAAATAGTTATTTAATAACAATGCCAAGGCCTTTAAAACAAGGTACTGAAATTGCTCCAGTTTCGGAGCATAGTGTTATGTAATGTTGATCTGTCTAGAGCAAGATCTTGCCACAGAAAAGAATGTTAAAGACACAATGACCACAGATGTTTTGAAAAAAACAAACCAAACCAAACCAAACAAAGAAACAAAAACAAAACACCGCAGGTCATTTGTTAGACATTTTATTAAAGTCTATCCTCTCTTCTTTTGAAGCATGAATGACCCTAATTGACAACCCAAGGTAGCTTAACAAGCACCCAATTTTCCCATGAAGATTTAGTATTTGGTTTAGAAAGTATGCAGAAAAATAACATTTACTAGCACTTGAAGAGGTTCTAAAAGAGTCACTAACATGGCCATTATAAATATAAACAGCAAAATTGGTCCTATCCACAATATCTAGAGGTCACCTCCATCTCATGTCATGGAGCTGCCTTCAGTTTTCAGCCGGCAATGGCATGGCAGGTGCTTCTTGTTCTACACATCTCATGGTCTGCGTTTACTGCCCGGCCCCCACTGAAAGAGCGTAGCCCACTGCAACCATTCTTACGACATAAGTGGCTACTCTGAGTTGGAATAAATATTTGATCTTCTGGAGTGAAAGAACCACAGGCTCTTACATCTTCCTACTGATCATCCAATGCCAAGTACAAATGTTGAGACTATAGCCAACCATATGCACTGCTTTCTCCCCAGGTGAATGCTTAAATGTTACCTTCCCTGTGTGATGTTGAGCTGCATCTGCCACCGGGACCCAGATACCACTAGTGAGTAGGCTCTGTGCGCACCTAACACCCTTTATTTATACTTTATTAAAGAGTTTTAAAATTCTGAATGTGAGTAGGTTTTGACACAGGGAAATGTGTCAGATCAGCATCCAAGAATGAGTCTGGTGAATAACCTCTTTATCCGTCATTCTTGCTAAGTGTCAGTTCTCTGTAATTTAAGTTACAGTTTTAGTCAAGGTTAGCTATGTGAAAACTTTGACTTACTTGCCTTATATGCTTCTTTTTCCAAACAGACAACTTCTTTTACCACTCAGATTTTCTCTAGCATTTTAATTCTTATTAAATATCTCTAAAGCACTTTATACCATTAGCATATTGTTCTGCATTGTGATTCTCTTTCTTTCATTTGTGGTTCCAAAACATAAAAATTTTACTCCAGATTCCCTGAATCTTCTTCCTCTGACTGTCCTCTCATTATCATTGATCCCAGAATCCCATTGTACTTTTGCACATTCTCTATGAACATACTACATATCCACTTCCAATTGTTTTATTTTCTTGCATATATTTTTATAATTATGTACTAATTATACTTTTATTATATTTTATATTATGTTATATTTGTGTTATATATTAATATATTATATATTTATTATATTTTATAATTATGTACATAATTATGTATAATTATATAATAATTATCAACTCTAAAATTTAGTTTATACTACTTTTATGAATTCTGGACAAATATTTCTTTGTCAACCATATATATACTTGCCCATCTCAAGATATTTTAGATTTCTGCATTCAACATGATCCAAAACAAATGAACAAACAACATCAAAAACAACAATAGCAAAAAATACAAAATTCCAATATTTTGATCTTTTTCTTCCAGAAAAAAAAATCTCTATCAATCTGTCTATATATCTATATCAAATGGAATGTTATTTTTTAAAAAACAAATAACTAAAGATTGAAATTTTAAAATATTTCAAATAAAAAACATTAAATAATTTGAGGAAAAAATGTGTTTTCATTTTCCTTATGGTAGATTTAACACTAATAGATAAGGATGAATGTTACTGAAGAAACCATACACAAGGCTGCCATGCCAAGGAAATATAATACAGAAGTATTCTTATATTAACAAGATGTCATCATATTATCACTTTTATCCCATTGAATTTCAGTTCATTTTATTCCAAGAGGATGCATTATGGTTCAATAATATCACCTGAGAACATTTGTTACAAGAAAAAGTAAATTTAAAAAAATATTCTTTCATACTTAGAAAGTTTTTAGAAGAAAACAAAAGGCTTTTTAATGAGGTAGTTTGCTTTGAATAAGTAGAAAATTTAGAGATGTTACACCAATAAATGTATTAGAGTATGAAAACTAGAAAACAAGACCTGAATTATTAGTGGCATTCTTTGCTCTTCTACAGTCAGAATATAATGACTTCAGTGAGATCTCATTAAATGTATATGGATTTTTCATATTTTGGAGAAAGTTTTATTTCATTATAATATTTCATAATGTAATTCTATATATAACTTTAGCAAAATTTAGCACAAAAAACATGTAAACCTTTCCGTAAGCTTATATACTCTAGTATTGTTTCTAGAAGCAATGGAACAAAAAACATTTTCAGAGAGAGAAAGAACAATTCATAACTAAATAGAAAACAGACAATGTTCATCTCTTTCCTGTGCTATGGAATCAGGCAGAGATAAAGGATAAGAAATCATGATTATGACTATGACCTATTATTAGTGCAATGAGGTAACATTTTTAACCTACGCAGTAACCAGGTATGTCATTCATCTATCAGTTATGACATATTCTTATAAAAAAGAGAGAAACAGTAAGCTTTGAAAAGCAAAATGGAGATTATTCTTAGTCTGTCTAAAGGCACATTGCAGAATGTATCAAAAGCAATGCTTATCTTTCTTGTATTTATAAAATTATAATGCAGCCATTTTGAATGATTAAAAAATGTATCTTTCAATTGAATAAATCTAATATTTCTTTGAGGATTTATGTAAGATTGTACATAAATAGATGAATTATCTATTTTGATAATCTCTATGTTACAAGGGAAGGATACTGAGAATGAAGAATCTGTGTACACAATGTAATAGAATTTAGAGAAAAGACAATTATTTTTCCTGCTGACTAAACTTTAAAT
The DNA here is from genome assembly GCA_004026545.1 of Mormoops blainvillei. Lineage (NCBI taxonomy): Eukaryota > Metazoa > Chordata > Mammalia > Chiroptera > Mormoopidae > Mormoops > Mormoops blainvillei. Next base: position 92,247 of record PVJD01003940.1, on the reverse strand, counting down.
GGTCAATCTGCTCAGATATCAAGCAGTATACATTTTGGCAATCATCTAGAAAAATACAAAAATTATGTAAAAATGTCAGCATTTTTGATCTTGAAGGGGATGTACAATTTTAGTATGAATAATTTATTTCAGAAATGAAGAAAACAAAATATTTACAGTTAAGTACAATCTGAATTACTCTAGAAATATGTTAAGACAGCATGCATTTTTGGATTTTGCAACTACTACTACTCTCCAAATTTCTAGAGATTTACATTTTTCTTTAAGGTAAATAAATTCAATAACTTTTACTTTGCAAAGAGTAAAAAAATTAAAATGGTGATGTCTCATGCTGCCATGGAAATATTTAATTGCTACTTTTTTAACACAAATTAATTTCCTCATATGCTCAATTTGAGTATCATCCAATTTTCCTCTCTGTGGCCTTTTGCTTAAGGAGTAATTACATTGCTGACATTTTTAATTAAAACTGTGCTATCTATTTTTAAAAGCATTAAACCTTCCATTGATTTCAGATCCTGGATAAAATTTTAGTTGATGAATCAGGATATGTGGCTTAATATTCTATGAAGCCCATATGTATTAGCATATAATTTAAATTGCATAGTTTTGAAATAAAAAGTAACTTTTCAAAAAATTAACATTATTAAAGATTAGAGTCCTAATAAAATTTATTTACACATATATATGTATACATATACATATATACCACAAATATATACATAAAATTTATATATATAAATGATATAAAATTTATATATATTTATATATATATAATGTGTTTATGGTTCATTCCAATGGAGTTGTCATCTAAAAATCTTAATTTGCAGTTGGAAATTAGAGATTTAACATATTAATAATCTTTGGAGCTCTGAAAAATAATCTACAATTAGCTGTATATTTATTAAATGTATTTCCAAATCTGGAGACTACTTCAAACTTTTCATGAAGAAAAAGACTGTTAGCTGCTTTGCCAATACATCGAGATTGTTGGTAATATTAAGAAGGATACTTCCAAACGAAATGATGGAGGGAGTGTACACTCTGACTGAATAAACCTATGAATCCTGAGAGTGAAGATAATAATCTTAGTGGAAATAAGGATTCTCAGTGATCTATAAATGGGGACAAAGTTGAGATTCAACCAGCAGGTAGCAAAAGAATCTGACTTAGAAGTTTCCCAGTCCGAGGCCCTGAGGCCCAAGCGAAGTTGCCTTCTATCTAATGCCTGTGAACCTGTATTAGAAAGTGAGGGAGTGACTGTGATACATCCTTTGCCATTATGTGCAACTTGAGTTTGGTTTCAACGGCCATGTTACTCTTAACATCTTATACAATGAACAAATCGGTCAGTAGGCATATCTTAAGTGAATGGCTTGAGGGGCAAGATAGTTCTTATTTATATTTACTGCAGAGTAAAAAACGGCTTTAAAATCAAGGATATCCATAAAATATCAGTCCTACGCTTACCTAATTATATGCCTTGTAGTGTATTCTTTGTTCTGTAACCTTCATATTCTCAAGTTACATAGTCTTCCAAACTCATTTTACTTATATATGTTCATATATATGTGTATATATAATTAAAAATACTAGATTATATTACTTTAATTTAATGTTTATATAGTTTCAATGTAACTTACAATTTATCTAGTGTTTTTTATATAGTCAGACATAGAAGTGCTCAGAAATGATTTTTCTATCTCTAATTCAGACTTTGGAATAAACTTACCATATTTATGATACTTGTTACATCATTCTCTTAGTGTTCATTTAATCTAATCATACAACATAGACTTAACTTTCCTCAAATAATTTCTTTAATTTAAATTCCCTCCACTATTAAGGAATTTGATGTTTTCCATGTATGGCTTGGGGATAACTGTGATTTTTGCCTATTATAAAATATTATTGGTTACTTGTTTTCAAAGCTTTAATTTTCTTCTTTAATTTGAGACTCTTTAAGTTAATTTTTATATTTTTTCAGTCCCAGATATTAAGTGGTGGGTGAAAGTTAATGATGAATGGAGCAAGTATTATTAATGAAATGTATCAGTTGAATTAAATAACCTTTTACTTTCTGCTGCATAGTATTCCATTGTGTAAATGTATCACAGTTTTTTGATCCATTCATTTACTGATGGGCACTTAGGCTGTTTCCAGCACTTGGCTATTGTAAATAATGCTGCAATGAACATTGTGGTGCACAGGTTCTTTTCAATTGGTAATTCAGGATTCTTAGGGTATAATCGCAGCAGCGGATCACTGGATCAAAAGGCAGCTCCACCTTTAGTTTTTTGGGGAAATTCCGTATTGTTTTTCACAATGGTTACACCAGTCTGCATTCCCACCAGCAATGTACTATGGTTCCTTTTTCTCCACTACCTTGCCAGCACTTGTTGATTTGTTAATGATCGCCATTCTAATCAGTGTTTCATTGTTATTTTAATTTGCATCTCTCTGATGGCTAACAATGTTGAGCATCCTTTCATATGTCTCTGGGCCCTGTGTATGTCCTCCTTGGAGAAGTGTCTGTTTAGGTCCTTTGTCCATTTTTTAATTGGATTTCTTGTCTTTCTGTTGTGGAGTAGTATGAGCTCTTTACATAACTTGGAGATAGAACCCTTGTCCAAGGCATCAGTGGCAATTATGTTTTCCCAAACAGTTGGTTCCTTTTTCATTTTGTTGAGCAGGCAGGGGGTGGTACAGGGTTGGGGGGGTTGGGGCAGGGTCAAAGAACAGGGGAAAAGGCAGGACAACTGTAACTGAACAACAATAATAAAATAAAATAAAATAAATAAAATGAAATAAAATAGAATCTTAAAGATAATTTATAATGCTTAATACCTACATTTAACAAAAAATAACTTTGTGGAAAATGTCATAGTGGGAAGGGGGATAGTTAGGGTCTTTCTTATTTCCAGCGACTACTTTTCATAAAACAAACACATTTATGCCCTATTAGGGAAATTTCAGATGTCATAAAGATGAAAAGGAGCCAAAAAAAAGAAAGTGAGGAAAACATATTGAATATGTCACTCGTAAATCAACATTTGTATAAAAACTGTAAATATCACTTACTTACCTAACTAATTGCTCCTAACTATTGCTCCTAATAAGGAGCAATATTCTTTGGTAATAAATACAATTTCTGGAATTAAAATCAAATAAACTCTTAGATACCCATCTAGTTTAGCTAAAGAAATAATTGATTTTTATTTTTAATTAACTTAAAATTATTGATGATGCATTTTAAAACTATAAATATCTTCAGTTTAGTCACTATTACTGCATTATAGAGGTTTGAATTTGAGTGGCTCACTTAATAAGGACTGATTTTGAATCTGAGCTATGATGAATATAAATATAAATTTGTGCACATATGGAAAATGTTCTCTACATTACATGGAAATTTTTCTTGGGTATAAAAATTTTGTGAGAACAAGGAAATTCAAATTTAACATTTTTATATTTATATAAAATCCAAAAATATTCAGTCACTAAATACTGAAAATCAAGAAATTTAAACAGAATAAAGAATAGTGTAATATTTTTGTATTTTCTTTCTATTGCAGTTCATAACTTCACCACACTTCAACATCCTGCTGGTAAGGTATAAATGGGTAAAATCTCTGAAATCTTAGGATAGTGAGTCAAAGAAAATGTGAACTTTGATATCGAAGTTGCTCTGCTGCAAATAGTACTCTAGGAATAATTTGATACATGGCCGAAAGAAATGGTACAAGAAAGCTTTCCTTGTATTTGAAAGCATGCTGTAGAGAATAGGCAAATACACATGTCAATTTCAGGTTGATTACTAGAATGGGAGTAAAACAATGCAGTAGTCAGCACAACTGGAAGAGGCTCATTTAAGTAAGGTGTTTGGGGGAAGGCTTCTCTGTGGAACTAACGTTTGATTTGATTCTCAGATGATGAGGAGCAGGTTACCAGTTCAATAGTTCTAGCCAAATTATGAGCAAGTAATAAAGAACTGAGATGAAAATAAGCAGGTGTTTTCAAATATATGAAAAATGATCAATGTGTGTTAGGTATGTGTAAAAGTGCAGGAGAGATATTGGACAGAGGCATCATAATCTTGGGTGAGAGACACTGTAGTAGGAAAGCCTGAAGAGGAACCTACGTTTTTTTTAAGCAAATGAGCACTTTATTTTTATTTTTATATTGTTGTTCAATTTCAGTTGTCCCAATTTTATTTTTAATTGATATTCAGTTTCTGTTGGAACTTGTAGAAATTAAAAAGTCACAATACTACTCTGAAATAACATAATGTTTTAAGCCCTAGGATGAATTACGGATTTATTTATATGTGTACACAAACCACTAGAAAGGTTGAAGAAGCACCACAAATGTGTGTGTGTGTGTATATATATATATATATATATATATATATATATTTTAAAAGATTTTATTTATTTATTTTAGAGAGAAGGGAAGGGAGGGAGAAAGAAAAGGAGAGAAACATCAATGTGTGGTTGCCTCTCACATGCCCCCAACAGGGGACCTGGCGCACAACCCAGGCACGTGCCCTGACTGGGAATCAAACCAGTGAACCTTTGGTTCACAGGCTGGTGCTTAATCCACTGAGCCACACCAACCAGGGCAAATGTACTTATATTTTAAGAGACAATATGCCTTTTTCTGTTGGTAGAATGTTCTCTGATACTGGAATAAGATTTTAAGCAGTGAGAGAAATAAGAAGCAGTTAAAATAATATAATTTCTATTTAATTCATTGGAATACAATTAATTCATATATATGAATACATTTGGAATACATTTAATTCATATATGTGAACTTCAGAATGCATTTAATTCATAATCATAGTTATATTTTATTCTGAAAATCGTGACAACTTTAACATTTCCACTGTAACAACTGAAAGCTTGATCCATTGCAAACACTTAATTTTAAAGACATGAAAAAAACATTGGAAACAATAATCAACAGAATTAGAATTCCAAAGATGCAGACCCATCTTAGGTGAATGCCTATCCTACCACTAGCTGTTTTCTTTTTGGTGACATTTGCTGATTATACCGGGCGACCGAGAAGGGGTTTAGTTCTGGGTCAGATTTGACCAATGCTGAGACACTCAACTGAGAGGAATAAAAAACCGTAAAAAATGTCATTTGGAAATTTACAGGACTGATGGAGGAAAGAAACAACCCAAGAATATCCAAATGCAGCCAGTTTTCCCCAAGGAACAAATTCTGAATGTCAATCTACCGGCAGGTGGTTTTGCTAGCTAGTAAACCGAGTAATATCTCTTATGTTGTAGCACTTAGCACAGGTCCCACTAGAGAAATGGAGGCTACCTCAGCATACAGTTTATTTTCTCCTCAGCATCTGTGCGAGGCTAGGAGCAGGAGACAAAAAGCTGGAGAGCTAAACTTAAAACTTCTGCAGGTCAGAACTCCGAAGTTTTCAGGGCTGAGAAGAGAGATCTGACAGACTTTCAACTCAAAAACTGGAAAGTCACAAGAACACTTCCCAAGAAAGAGACAAACCTGAAATAGATTGAACTTTATGAAGACTGCAACCCCAAAACAATCCAGTTCAGTCCCTGTCTAATTTGATATCAGCGTTTTGACCTATCTTCCTGCAGGGGAAAGAAAAAAAAACCCTTTAGCAGAAAAATAAAAACCTTCTGGAGGTTCTTCAGTTCTTTAAAATACTATCAGACATGCAGAGTGGCATGTAAAAGGTGACTACTAATGAACAGAAGCAGAGTGAAAATCTGAATAGTGAGGGGTATAGACAAGGGTGTATAAATAATGAGTTCAAAATAATATAATAAATTATAAATGAAGTAGATGGAAAAATAAGAAATTCAATATAAAATTGTCATTTATGAAAATAGAATGTAATAATGTACCTTCTAGAACTATAAAATACAGTATCTGAAAGAAGTAATCAAACCTGCTGAATGATTTTAACAAAAAACTGCACACATAAGACAAGATTTGTTCACTTTATATTCACTTATTTGCAGTATATATATTATGCATTATGTATAATGTAAATATTATATATGGTATACAGTATATAACCATTGATAGTAATTATGTCTAGAATTGCTGCTGACTCCTTTTTTTCCCTCCATTTTTCTTCTTCATCTGTCTGTTTTTATTGATAGCGATTACTATTTTAGACTGGGTATTGAAATCAGATACTGAAACAACTTCCAGATCTCAGGGTATTAACACGGAGTTTCTTTTGTTTCCCATGATAAGTAAAATGCTAATATGTCATACTGAATGGTCCTCCTGGTCAGCTCTCCACTAGGTGGTGACTAGAGGACCCAAACTATTTTCATCCAGTGGTTCCAGAGTCCCCTGCATCTAACAGTGTGACAAGAAAAAAGAACCTTTTCAGTATTGTGCAATCCTCACTGTAGCCCCTCAGTGACATCCGTCTACCTCCCAACGTACAATTGTATCATGGTACCACTGGGAGCAGGGAAATCGAGTGGCTGGTAGGTGGACCAGGTCCCCAAACAGTTTTGCACAATGGAAAGGAAATATAGTATGTGCAGTTCAGCAAGCCATTTTTGCCACAGTTAATGCATGCAATGGAGCAAATTACAATCTACATGCAAAATAAGTGCATTGTTTCCATATTCAAACTATCTAATAGTTAACCCGAGTATTTTCTTCTGTTCTCTAAAGTTTGCCTTTATATTGTGCCTATTTATGTAATTGGGCAAAGTCAATTTTGCACAGCTTCAGTGTATAAACAGTCTCTGAAACTTTAATCGCTTGTAATATATCAGAGAAAAGGGATAATTTGTCCCTTTGATGTTTGTCTCTTTTAAACATATAGTTTCGATTTTGTGTTTTCCACACTTTAAATTACAGGCAAGAGAGAAAAATTATGAAGCCACTATGTAAATTTATATGTATACATGATAAATCTCTCATTACTTTCATATTTTTTTAATTCCAAAGTAATTGTTCATAAGACAAAATTTATAATTATTTAACGATACACTCTCATTTAACCACTATTGCTTTTAAAATATTTATTAATTTTTCCTTATAATAAAAATTATAAAATATTTTTCATAAAACATATTTGCAGTAGGCTTCCTGAAAGTGTAAGCTAGCGATCGCACGTCTCCCAGAGAGCTCCTGCTGCCTCCCCAGTTTGCAGCCCCATTCCGCTCCCCTCTCATCGATGTTTGAAGCCTGTTAAGACAGCTTCAAAGAACTCCCATGATTCTTCCCCCAGCCTGGTTCAGCCAATGGGAATCTAAAAAAGAGGTACTACAAGGGAGCATGGTAATGTCAGGGTACTTATTTTTCTGGGTCCATCCAGGCTGTGTCTCTGGTCGGAAAACCACTGCTTCTCGCACGGTGACGGATCTGTTCCACAGGACTCTCTCCTTCTGGCTCCGGTGCTTGTCTTTTCCCCTTAGCTCTGTTTACTGCCCTATTTTCTACCACATACTGCTTTGTATCATTTGTATCAACATTATTTCAAATTAAGTGAAGAAACAAAAATATCCATTATAATTAAAAATATATATTAGATTACACATATCCACACTGGGCTTTGTTATTATTTGGCTATAAAATATTCTAACCATATTATCACTCTAAGTTCATGCATATACTATAAGGAGAGAATATGATTTTTCTGTTGTTTAGTTAAACATTAATATTGACTACAAAATATTGTTTGTTGAATTAAAATACTAGTGTATTAAAGAACCAAAAGTTGATATGCAATTAAAAAAAAGTTAATCACATTAAAATTACATTTTGTATTTTAATGCTTATCATAAATATGTACTTTAGAAAATTTGTGAAACAAAAACTCTAGGAAAGTATATTAATAGAATGTGTTATTCATCTTTTAGAGAAAATCAATATGACTGTACTTGTACATATTTTCCAGTTTTCTTCATTTTCTTCAAAAATGATAGTTAGATGATAGACAACTATAGATGGATAGACATATAGAAATTTTATAAAATTATATTTATTCTTAACATGTTTTATAAACTAATGATTTTCAGTAACTCTGTATATATCTTCTTTTTTCTTACTGGAACTGCATTTTTAAATAACATACACTTTTTGTTTAGGTAACACATGATCATAACTCAAAGTGTAATATATTAAAATGTGCATTGTTTTAAGACCTCATACTGCTCATTAAGATACCTGGCTGTCCTCCTATAAACATGTGGGATCTGCATGTCTCATTGCTTTAGGTGGTAGGCATTTCCATGTTATTTGGTTTGTCCTATGAAATAGACATGATGCATTATAAGTAGATTTGCAAGTCACTTGCATGAAGAAGCATGTACCTGCTCATACAAGTCTTTCCAAGTCTCTCTTCCCTTGCAACAAAGACAATGAAAACAGTGTTCCTATTTCTATGGATTTACCTATTCCAGGCTTTCCATATAAATGGAATCATGCGATATGTACCCTTTTATGTCTGGATTCTTTCCTTTAGCCTAGTGCTTTTAAAGGTCATCCATATTGCAGCATAAACTTCTCTCCCCGTTTTTAAGTCTCCATCAATGATCCAGCTTTCTGGGATTTTTATTGAGAACAAATGATGTAATCCTTCATATGTTGTATTTTTACACTGATTTCTTTTTTCCATTTCATGTTATCAATCTAGCTTTTCAGGAGTAGAAAAGTATTAAAGGCAAAATATATTTAGTTCTAAAGCTGATCATTATCAGGCTAAAAAATATTAGCCCAATGACTGCTTTGGGTCTTAAAGGAAAATACAAGAAGCGTAATACATTCTCCTAGATATTTATAAAAATATATTGGATTAAGGATTTACCCACCTTCTGTAACTCAATGTGAAAGGAAATATGAATCACATAAAAAATGTAAATAGGTATGTTTTATTAACAAAAACAGTAAAACTCTTCAGTTTGATAACTGATAAAAATTTTAGACAATTTTCATGAAATTTTTATTATTGAGAAATCTTCCTATATCATAAATTAAAATAAATTATATCCCAGTCTCAGAATCAAAATGCATTACAGTTTTCTTCAATATATGTGAAGATCTAAGGCTCAAGCCAGCACCAAAAAAAACTACAAATGAATCTTTATCCTGGGTATTACTGACAAAAAGGATTAAATAAATACATTTGATTTCTTTTCTTTCTTCTAAAGCATAAGCTAGCTACACTAACAGAATAAAGCTTCAGATTCCTTTTCTGCACTATATTGCAAAACTCTTATCTAATGTAAATTGATATTTAACAGCTTTTTCTCATCCCTGGGAGGATTTTGCAACTTTAAAAAAATCAGTTCTTTCAACAATCCTAAAGTTAGTTTACTTAGTATAAATTTTGTTTTTGCTAAAAAATGTATTTCCTACCTCACTTCAGCTATGTTTTTGCCTCACTCTCCTACCTTTTTATCACTCTAACTCCTTGCACTCCCAAGGAGTCTTCAAAGTTCTAATGATTCATTTAGTCCCCTGGATCTTCATTATTTTAGAATATCTATTTTTTAAAAGAATTGTTTTTATTTTTAATAGGAGGGTTACATTGTAGAATGAGTTTGGAATATAAAGAGCAAGTATAAAGTGAGACATGTAAGGTATCAGAGTCCTATCATTTTCAGTGGTTCAGGATGTTACACATAGGTCCTTTGCTGTTTTCCCATGATTACTTACAGAACCTTTTCAAATATAAGGACCCTTAACCAGATAGATGTAAGTTGCTACAAACTCATATCTGTATCCTACAGTGCTGCTCATAAGGTGAATGCAGTTTCAGTTTCTGTAAGATAAAGCACCAAGTGCCAAAGCCATCATGTGCACACCTATCTGTTTTTCCCACCAAGCTGATCCAGGGTTGGACCACCACACGATGTACAACATGGAATTTCCATTACGTTTTGAAACTTTATCTCAAGATACAGTGACTTTAAATAATATTGTTAACCACCATTGTTCAGCATTTTTTTGCTCTGCAAAGTTTGTATGAGGCAGACATGGATTAGCAATGTGTTCCCCATTATCATTTGCTTTTTGAGAATATTGCACACGAGTTCATTTATTGTACCTACTTGTCACAGCTACAGTGCTCTTTTATTTAGTCAAATGGGATTCTAGGTGCAACTGTGAAGCTGTTTGGTAGATGTGGTTATCAACTACAATAAGCTGACTGTAAGTAAAGGAGATTACCTTTCAGAATGTAGGTGGGCCTCATTCATTCAATTAAAGAGCTTCAGAAAACTGAGGTTCCAGAAGGAATTCTGCCTCAAGCCTGTGCCATGATTCCCTCTCTCAGTTCCTAGCCTGCTGGACTCCGCTGCAAATTTCAGCCTTGCCAACCTCACAGACATGTAAGCCAGTTCCTTAAAATAAATCTCTTAGCACAAACCTGCATGCATCTATTTGTATATGTGTGTGCACACATATGGCTGAATGTGTATGTATATCACCTGTTGGTCCTGTTTCTCCGCGGAACACTGACTAACACGATCCTCATCTCTTTCTTCTGTTCTCCAGCTCCCTTTCCTCATGCCCTCCTTTCCCCTCTATCTTCACTTCCGTGTGGGGCAATGCCTATGCTGCCCAAAGCGATTGTAGGATATGGTTGAGGGGACGCTAAATTGAAGATATACTGAGCTGGGCTTGGCGGGTTATATGAATGTGACTTCCGTTTACATCTCTCTTTTTTATACATGTTTTCTTTCTTTCACTAGAGCCACACCATTGTAGTATCTTCTAGAAATATTAGTTTTGCCCACTGTGTTGACATTATGAAATGACTGTGCAAGGTTAGAGATTGTAACATGGAGTGAACACGTTCCCCAGAGCCTTTCCCTGGAATGTGAGTATACAGCAGGGAAAATAAAACTACGTTTGAAAGAATGACACAAAAACTAGTTTTTGGACAATTCTTACATATTTTATAGATCCCATAAACCGCTTTCTGAAATATCCTAAAAATTGAATGAATGAATTTAAAAGGAAACAATCAAATCTGAATAATAATAAATAATTTTAAAGCTAGCTTTTACAATTGATAAAAATGTATTTTAATTGAGTGCAAGATCTGCAGCCCAAAACGCAGGAAAAGTATACCAGCCCCAGGCATATAACAAAAAGTTTTATTTTTATGAATTATGATACTTGCTGCATTTGTAACCCAAAATTGTGTTTTCTCATCCTAATGGTCATTTCCATTCACACTTCATATCACATTCATAATGGCGTACACTTTAAGTTAAATTTCCCCCCAAGTGTACAAACTTAGGTGAAAAAACCGCTGCACGGAGGGATCCCTGGTTCTTTTTTCTGTTGTAACGTGTTCTGAAGTAGTTCTTTGTTTCCGTAGCCACGGCCGCCGTTCCCATCACCAGGGCTGCTCGGCAGACAGCCGCAGTCTGCCTTTATTGTATTGGCTAGTGAACCCACAGCCCTTAACACCTGCTCATGACCGAGTAATCAGCCACACGGCACTTTCCACTAAAGTCACTGCTGAGGAAGCCCACACGGAGCCGTGCCACCTGTATATGTTTGTCTTGCTGCAGCAGGAAAAAAAAAAAGGGGGACCAAAACAACTGACGTGGTCCCTAGGTCAGTGGCCTTCAGGCAGTGTTGGTTCTTTGCAAACCAGAGTGCAAGAAATTCTTTGTTTTTATACGTGTTTCCTTTCTCTCACCATAGAAAAGGATTGTCATTAAATATGAGTAATTGAATGGAATATTATTGAGCCTTAAAAGAGAAGCAAGTCCTGCCATTTGTGACGACAACACGTGAACCTGGAGAACATAATGCTGTGTGAAATAGGCCAGGCACAGAAACACAAATATGCATGATTTCACTTAGGGGTGGAATCCAAAAAAGTCAAGCTCAGAGGAGCAGAGAATACTACAGTTGCCAGTGGAGGGAAAGAGAAGGAAGTGAGGAGATTTGGTCAAAGAGTATAGTTCTTGGGAAAGATGATTAAATTCTAGGGAGCTAGTTACAACATGGTGACTATAGTTAGTGAAACTGAGTTGTATATTTGAAATGTGCTAAGAGGGGAAACCATATTTGTTGTTCTTACCGCAGGCATGCACACCAAGATCACTGTAATGTGATGAATATTATCTATATTAATTTCCTATATGTCATAATCATATGGTATATGATTATGATGGTATATGATTATGATTATGTCATATAATATATATAAATGTATACATTATGCAGACAAATATAGACAGATATTTATGTTTCACAATATATACAAATACCAGCACATCACACTGTATACTATAAATGCATACATTTTGATTTCTCAATTATATATCAACAAAGGTGGAAAATAAAATTTAAATTTTATCAGAGACTGAACAGAAATAGCACCAAGTTGAAAAATATAGTGGTTAAGAAAGAGTTTCAATACCAGGAGAGGCATCAATCTGCCAACCAACCTGGGTTAACACAATAAAATTAGTTTCTGACTCATGCAAAGTTCTCTGCAAGAACACATAATTCTCTGGACACCTATCCCACATGCAGCGACTTAGTGAAATCGGCAACCTCAACAGGGTGGCTCTATATTCTCATTACGGTGCCTTCCCGATTAAGAAACAGACTGCAGAATCATGGAGCCTGTTTCTTCACTGCCTCAGCTCCAAAATGCCACACATTACTGATGCTCACGTTATATTGACCAGCCCGGTCACACACAGTCTTCCCCATAGACCCAGAAAAAAAGAACTGAACATTAGTGAGATGTAGCTATTAGCCAACCTCAGAGACTTGGAAGTAAAGTTTGGTATATTAATTATTGAGATGTAACGCTGGAAAGAATAACTTCTCTGTAAATAAGTGCAAAAACTAATGTCCTGGTGGAAATCAAGGATTCATTTCTGTAAATATTTTGTTTGTTGTTACATCTTAAATTCCCCTATTTTTGTTATGAACCTGCATAGCTCATGATTATAAGACATATATTCAGTATAACATGCTAAATGAAAAAGAGTAATTTAAATGCACGCTTTATCACAGGGAATGCATGAGGAAAAAATAGGTCAGCATGAGGCAGATAGTTTATGAACATGGGCCATAATGTGCCTCACATGTCCTAAACCTTTGGGATTCCTCTTAGAGCACAGACCCTTCGGACTCTTGGGCCCTTAACATTTATGTTCTCTGCTTAGACATACAAACATAAAATTCATCTAAATGTTTCAGATCCAGTCACATGAAAAACGGAAAATAAAAACAATCCCTTTTCCAGAAAAATAGACAAAAATGAATAAAATCAGTACCAGTTTGCATTCCAACCAGCTGTGCACACTTTCCCTTTCCCCACGTCCTCACCAGCGTTTATCTCTGATCTTTTTTATCAGAACCTGTGTAACAGATGTGAAGTGATACATTGTGATTGTAATTTGCATTTCTATCATGGGTCAGAAGCCTTGTTGATTCAAATTTGTGTCCCCAGGTCTATTCATCCATGTCTGCTGGAGCAGTGCATGAAGGTATTTAATTAGAACCCCAAAATTAACATGTGTAAAACAGAACCATAATTCTCTCCACCTTACTCCAGCTTATACCAGGAAACTGAATCTGACTTGGTATTTATTTTTATTTTTTTTAATTTACCAACAGCGCAAATGTTTGACAACTCTCAAATTCATCTTACTTCTCCCATAAAACGTGGACGTCGCATGAATCATCACTTCCTGGCTCTTTCTCCTTCTATGTTGCTGGCTTTTTTCTTTGCTTCTGTGCACCTCTATAGGCAGCAACTTATTTCAAGTTTTCATCTTGTTCTAACTAACTAGAACTTCTATAACAGCTACCAAACTTATTTTTTTGTCTCAACTCCTAAACTCATTTAATCCATCATTTACAGAAATCAGTTTTATTACTTTTAAGATGCATGTCAGTGTATTAATTCCAGTGTTTTAAAATTGCCACTGGGGTTTCTATTACAGATGAAACAAAATCACTATTGTTATTTGGATTGGGAAGATCTACATAAATTCTATCCTCCTTGTCTACCCTGCTGGTCTCACTGGTGGGGCATCTATACTGAAGGAGAACAAAAATAGTCCATCAAGAGCTGGAAGAAAAAAATTTAACTCATGTCTTTTCTAGAATATTATTTAATAAAATATATATACTATATTTTCTAAAAATATTAAATTAGTATTACTCACATATAATATACATGTTCCTGTTGTCCCCTTTACTTGGTCTATACATCAGATAAGTTTTCTGGGAAAGATCAGATGAGCACTGGAGTGGCATTTCATGGTATTCATATTGATCATTTCATTTGTGAAATCCTTGTGAGATAGCACAGTGAAAATATCAAAAATAAATTAACATAGTATAGAAGTGGTAGTCTAAAGACATAAATTTGAAATTTAAAGGGCACAAGTAATCACAATTAAAATAAAAACAATAACTACTAATGTATGACAACCCCAGAGAAATTCCTCCCACCCCTTCTGTTTCCTCTTCCATTCTCTACACTATACACAGGGCTTATACTCACCTGCCCATTTCCATTCTGCAGATGATCCTGGAATTTCTAAGGTAGAACTGTCATTTCCGGTTATTGTTTACAGGCTTTATTAAAGGAGAATCTGGGGACCAGAGTAAAGCAAACAAAACTTCAGGTGAAAAGAAACAGCCATTGAATGATAGAAGGTATATGGTTAAGATGTATTTAGGAAGAAAAAATGCCTTGAGAAGTTAAAAAGTATGAAGAAAATGAATGAAAAAGAAAAGGAATGTTAAATATTATTTGAATTAAGTTCTTCAACATTTGAAATTTATTTTTATAAATAATTATTCTACATAAGTAGAATTTTTGAAGTATTATTTGTATTTTCTTTAAACTATTTATTTGACAAAAAAAATACTATTTTGTCATTGGAACACATTCTCAGCTTCAGGAGCATTTATAATGCTTTTAATACAGAAGATTGAGCCTTTTGGTAGGTTTTCTCATCTCATGACTAAAAGGTCTTAAAGATCTCAAATTCTGGCTTATTGGTAAGAGGCCCCGTAACTGAGTTTCTATGAAGAGTGCCTGGGAAGTAAAATAAAGTGGAGTCAAAAAATTATTTTTTTCCTTGAGATAGGAAAAGACATCATTTATTTAAGTGGAAATTACACTAGATTATGACCGTTTTAGTTGCCATTCTCTCATTCAAAAATGTTCTTTTGAACAGGCTTCTTGCCTCTCTCTTTGTTTTGATTTTCTAATTTACAAATAAAGGCTGCATCCTTTTCCCATCTGTATTTCTCATATCTTTGGGAAAGATTATAGGTGGTAATTTTTTTAAATTTTTAAAGCCATTTCTTTTGTTGTTGGGGAACAGTTTGAAATGTTGTTACAGAACATCTAAGGAAGAATTAGACAAGCTTGAGTGGCATTCTAGCCAACTACTGTTTTAAGCTGTCATAAATTGAAAGTTTATTGAAATATTTACCAGGGTAATAAAAATTTCAAATAAATCGAAAGTACTTTTTAAATAATTTTATGCTGTTATTATGAAGAAAGTATAATTATTCTAGATGGGTTTCCCAAGTTTGAGCAAATTATCCTTCTTTTCCTGAGTCTGAGGTAATACCAGACCTATTATGGTTGCCAATAAAAATACTAGGGAAAGAAAATGGAAGTGAAAACACTGGAGTTGGTACTTATTCGATGTTCTGTGTATTTAATTGGTAACCTTTATAGTATATTCTTAACATCTGTTTATGGTTTGTATAAGGTGTTTGGCTGTGGATGTGGAGAATTTCTTCTATTTGTAGAACTTCTATTATACAGTTTTTCTCGATTTCTCACAAAGTTGATTCCCCACAACCTTGACAGTGTCAATATGCTATCAATGGTAATAATAATAAGAGGGGCCTAATTATTTATTACAACAAGGATATAATCAAGATATGCAGTTTCTGGAAAATAATAGTTTGCTTTATGTCATAATAAGCACAGTGTGGTGTTAAGAAATCAAAGTATCTTCATGTTGAAGCTTGTGTTAATGCACAAGTGTTTTAACATTAACAATAAGGTTTTGGAGCTCAAATATACCCTTAAATGTACATAATTACTATTAATAATGATAGTGTTATATTTAAAGTAAGAGGTTGCCGTAGACTGGATATTTGTGTCTCCCCAAAATTCATATGTTGAAACCAATATTAATGGGATGGCATTTGGAGGTAGGGCTTTTGGAAGTGATTAGGTCAGAGGGCACAACCTTCATGAATAGAATGAATGTCTTTATAAACAGAGCCCAGAGACTTCCCCCTCTCCTTCTGCCATGTGAGGACACTCAAAAAGACACAGTCTATGTCTCAGGACACAGGCTGTCACCAGACACAGAATATACAAGTGCCTTGCTCATGGATTTTCCAGTGTCCAGAGCTGTGAAAAAAACCTATCTGTTGTTTACAGGCTTCATCCTATTTTGTGATAGTAGCAAGAGTACTAAGATATTTAAAAAAAGATGCATATAATCCAGAGTCATTTTTTCTTTTCTTAAACAAAATTGATAATCTAAAAATTACTTCTTTCAAAAATAACAAATATCCTCAGATTCTAAAACAGAAAGCATTAAATCCTTATTGTCCCACTTAACAATACTCTCAAATTATACTTGAGCAATTATATTATTATACTCAAATTATACTATTATTCTTAAAACTGAAGAGGCCCATAGAAATTCCAGATTCAATATAGCAAGTTCTCTGAGCCACAGTGTAAATTCCTCATCTTCAGGCAAAACAAACAAATAAGCAAATAAAAACATTAAGGAACATGTCTCCAACTAAGAAACAATTACAATCGTGCTTTCACTCATACTTAGAATAGTGACTAACCTTTTATTTATCTACATTGATTATATATTCTTTGTGCACACCAGTAAATTGACATACCAAACTAAAAAACACATTTAGATTTGATCACATTTGAGTATTAAAAAAAAAAACACACAAACCTCTAATATAGTCTTCCAAATTCAACCAAAATCTCCTTCATTAAAATTAACCAGTGTGCTCTTGACTAATCTTTACAATTCCAGTAGACAGATAATATAAGTGACTAAGTTCAAGTAGCTATTTATAATAAATTCATAATGTGATTATTTTCTTATGAAAGAGATTGACAATATATAGTCAAAATCAATCTTTATTTCTTAAGAAATGTTAGAGAAATATATAACAACGATTGGATCTATTCTAAACCTTCGTAATTCAAGGTTTGTTCTAAATAAATATAAACTTAGCAGCACTGCTCATTAAAAAATAGTTTACAGTACCAGTATAAAAAATTAGTACAGTCTGATTTTTCCATCATTTATTTTCATTAGTCAAGATATCTACCTGCCCCATTTTACATCGCATTTTCTTCTTAACTTTATTAAACATTTTTGTATAATTATGCATTTTCAAGCATTTCCTCTAGATTATAGTATATGATCACATAGATATGTGCAAAGGCTTTATATCTTTCTTAACCATAGTTACTGATCTGGTAGAAAAATATGTTCTTATTTTAACAAAGAATAAAATATAAATATAGTGAGATGCATTCTCTTTACTTTCTCCAAGTGTAATACAGCACACTGGTTATAAACATGGTGAGGACAGCCAGAAGCTGAATTAAATTTATATAAAACAGGAGATGGAAAAAAGCAAACACTCTCCTGGAAACAATGTCATGAGATAGAGGGACCTGATTTCTGTTCTCTTACATGGAAGCTGCAGACTCCCCTTTCCTCTGGTATGGTGACTGAGGATTGTGGCTCTTAATAAGCAACACCCAGTTAAATGTGATTTTCAGATGCAAACAACAGCAAAATTAGTAGAGGTATATCCAAATATTGCATGGAACGTATACTTAAAAAAGTATCTGTGCTTTATATAAAATTTAAATTTGACTAGTGCCTTTTATTTTTATTTGCTCAGTCTTGCATCCTTTATCAAGCTTCCCCGACAGTGCTTACATGTAGCATGAGAAAAAATAAACTTATTTAAAACATGAGATTATTGCAAGAAAGTCCATCTAATTTAGATTGATACAGCCACTAAAGTCAAGCATCTATTTGTGCCAGAGAGGGGTAATTATACTCAATCAAATGTTGCTATTTTATTTATACAAATTATAGATATTTAGATATATAGATTATAGGGTATTTGAATGTATATCTTAATGTTTCCTCTATGTTACAAGTTCCAATTTGCATCATATTTATCTAACAGAATTGTCCTAATTTATGTCAATATAGCACTCAACTTTTCCACTAGAATAGTAGAAAATTAAAATATTTCTGTTTATATTTAAACATTTTCTACACAAATCTAAGTTTATCATGTTATATACAGCACTGAAATTCACATTTCTACTATTTACTATGCATTGACAAACATGCTTATATATCAATATTATACTAAAGCACTGACAAATGGCTATTCAGTAAAGAACTTAGTACACTGTAGCTAATTTTGAAGAAAATCTACCTAGGGACAATATTGAAAAGCAATGCTGGAGATATTGACATAATTATTTTGAAAGCTTACAAGGAGATAGATGTCGAATGCATAGAATCACTCTTGCATTTTACTCTTACTGTGTTTGGATATTCACATTTTCTATATAACCACAGGGAATCATTCCTTTAAAAGGTAGAAGAAGAATGAAGTCGTTTAAGAGATAATACATTTGTATACCCTGCATGCTTTTGCTTTGTGTTTTCACATGAGGGTAATAAGCCTGCATCTTTAAAATTATAACTGAGCAGAATATTTAAAATTAGTTCATTGTAAACTCAGAAAAATTCATTTAAAAAGGCAAATACTGTTTTCTGTTAGCATACACTGAGGCTCTTGAATTGGCTTAGAAATATATCTCCCAGGAACTAGGACTGGCACTGATTGATAAAACAGAAAATCTTACCTCTAACTTCAGAAAAATACTAGCTTCTCCAAGGTTTTCAATATTGGTTTATTTAAAAAAATACAGTAGTTGATCAAAGAGGAATTTTAAAGAGACATTTGAATACTAAGAAATAAAGAAAATTATAAATTATAAAGTCTTCAAAAATAGCTAATATAAAATTGTATTTTATTTTTTTACAGTATATAGACAAAAATTTAGAACACAGTATTTGTAAACATATTACTGAGTAATATCTCTGTATCACTCAGAAAGCGAAGAAGTTAAAATAAACTTAGCAATATTTTTGTTCTTTGGAGAGAAAATTTGTTATCGCAAATTCATTATTTTTAATTTAAAATATGTTAAGCTTCAATTATTTGTTCAACAAAATTGTTGCATTCTATACTAGGCACAGTTTTATGACTGGATTTTGAAACAGCTAAATGACCAAAATATAACACCTTAGGCAGTTTTTGTTCTAGTAGGAACACATAGAAAATGAACAAAATAAATAAAACATATAACATACAGTAATCATTGCTGAGGAAAAATAGCAGAGTAGAAAGATGGGCAGTAGTGGAGAGGGAATAGGTTTTACAGAGAGGGTGGCCTCACAAAGAGGGCAACAGAATAGGTTCATGAAGGACTGAGGAATGCGAACAAGTGAGTCATGTTGAAGGGATAGACAGTAAATAAGACTTTGGGATTAGGGAGGAGTGAATAAAGATTAGAAACAGCGAGGGGTCTTAGAAAATTCAGATGAAAGATAATGACCTGGATCAGGATTACAGCAGAGGAATGGAGAGGGGTCATGTGATTCTGGAAATACTTTAATCTGTCAAGGTAGCACCAATCATATTTGCAGATACTTTGGATGCAATATGTAAGAGAAAGGATGAAATCAGCACTTATTCCAAGGTATTTATGTGTATAAAAAAGGAAAGGGATGAATGAAATTTTCATCTTTCACTTAAAAGGAAACTAAGCAAGAACAGGTTTGAAATGGTGAAAATAAAGACCAGGAGTTCACGTTTGTACTTGAGAAGTTTGAGTTGTAAATTAGACGTTTAGTGAAGATGTCTAACAGGAATGTGTATATACATCTGTGGAACCCAGCAGGGGACAATGGCCTGAAGTTGTAAATTTGGGACTAGTTAACACAGTTTTCCACCTCGAGATTTGGAACGTCCCCAGAAGACTCTTGGGAATTGTCCTGGTGACTCACGGAGGAACTCACACTTCTTTGACTTTCAGAAGTGAGATGGGAAATTGCTGGAACCTCTCACCCTGGTGAACCTTGTCTAACTTTGGACCCTTAGCAAATTCTGTCTTTATTTCAGATCATCTGAGACAACTTGCCTTTCCTCTTCAGATGAAGTTTCCATCACATCACATCTTAGAAACCAGATTCCACAGTGATAGGCCCTGTGATTTATAAAAGTCAGTGACACATTCCCAGGCGGGTGTTTAAATTGTATACTTGAGAATTTGTCAGTTATTTAATTTTGGAGAGCAGGATTTTACACACAGGCAAGCACAAGCATGGACATGTGAACAGTTTGTTAAATGCATTGTCATATCACCTTTTCCTATGAAATTCTAATAATTTGTGTCAAAAATCCCCTATTATGACCATGCTATGGCCTTGTAGACCGTGCTCTATTAAGTGGAATTTATGAACATAAACATAGTATTTGAGATTTAGTCTGCTCAACTGTCCTATTGCTTCTCTTTGTAACTCTCATCTTTTTTCAAAATTGTAGCTCTTCAGGTAACCTACTTGCATACAGATTATATTGATAAAACATTTTCCATTTCATTATTCTGTCTTTCCAGATTTCTGACTGGTTTTTCTCTGAGCTCCAAGTTCATCTCTCTGTTTGGCCTTAATCTCGTTAGGGATGCTCCAGGATCAAACAATCTCTCTCCTTAATCCTGCAGTTCATCTACCACCTCTGCCTCTAGAAGTATTCCAGACATAGACTCAAATACATTCCACTGTTGCCCAGGAGTAGGTTAGTGACCCCGTCTACACCACAGGGAAGCTCATAGATCATGAGCTGACATTAAATGGTCCAGTAGTTATTCTAGTGTGAACTTAGCCATTATTAAGTTTAAATTTACACAAAAGCAGTTATGGAATGTTTGACATTAGTATGATCAAGTTGCATGGCTAAATACACAGAGAACCTTCTCCTGACAAACCCAGCAGCTGTTAAATAGGTTGTATAACTCAAGCATAACCTGATATAAGCGGTTAATGTTATTGGTCATGCACAATTCATAAGAATTTTCTAGTCTATTTTATTTTATTTTTTTACAATTTTCTTGTAACTCAGAGATCACTTTTTTCTTCCACTAAACAATGTATCATTTTTTTTCTAAATTGCCTCACAAAGGATCATAGATACATATGAAAAAAAAAAAAAACTTTCTGTCCTAGAGTAAAATACTGTAGTGAAAAGGGTCTCCAAAAGAACAGAGAATTTAAGTATACATTTGTTTGGTATGGTCTGAATGTGTATGTCCCTCCAAATTCACACGTTGAAATGCTAATGCCAATGTGATAACATTAGGAGGTCAGTGCTTGGGAAGTTCTTAGGTACTGAGGGTGCGGCTCTCATGAATGAGATGAGTGCCTTGGTAAAACAGCCCCCACAGAGCTCCCTGGCTTTCTTCTGCCATGTGCAGACACACTGAGGTGTCAGAGATCTGGAGAAGGGCCCTCATCAAACCATGCTGCACCCTGGGCTTGGACTGGCCACCCCGTCACTTGTGAGAAATAAATTTCTGTTGTTTATAAGGTACCTCGTCCTTGGCATTTCATTATAGCTCTCTGAACAGTCTGAGACAACATTTAAATACACATATCTTCATTTTTATGTTTTCATTTCCAGGCTTAAGAGAGTTGACACATCATTTGCCAGTAAGTGATGATCTGTGAATTGAATAATATAAACTAAAGAAGTAATGGGAAAGGAAATTTGATGAAGATGAGTAAAAATTATAAAAGCAAACAATAAACTACTTGATCATAGGATATAATGCCCAGTTTATTAAAAAAGAAAGGAGTAACCGGACATACACATTTTCAGTATAGGAGAATTTTTACCTAAATACATTTTTACTCATCTCTGATACTTTTCTTCCTACAATACAAACTACTACCTTTAAAATGTGAGTTGATAACTATATTTGGAAATCTATTTAAATTCATATCAAGGAGTTAATTTCAGTCAATAATCTCTATATAACCTGGGGGGATGGGTATATATAATCTGAGAGATAAATAAATAAACTGTGGAAAAACCTTAATAAAAGAACTATAGTTTGAATCATGGAGGAAAGCGCCGATGACTTCACACATTTAAAATTAAATTACCAATAAAAAAACTGAAACATTTATGATACTTGCTTCCATAGAAGGATGACTTAATTATCAAATTTTACAAGGTGGTGATATCTCATTCTCATATATTAACTATGTGTGTGGTAGTTTCTTTCCAATGCTAGTACAGACTATTTGTTGAAATAATTTCTCAAATTTTGTCCCTTAAGAAAGAAAAAAATAAATACAAACCAGAAGTTTATCCTTCAACTAACGGATTCATAATTGGAAACTGTAAAACACTGCCTTTACATTTAATAATAAAAAAAAAAATGTTTAGAAATTCTAGCTACATTAATCTTGATGAAATAAAGTTCTTGCTAAATTATAAGATTTATATAGGGAAAAAAACAAATATAAGGCTTAGTCATGCTTTGGTCAATAGAATATGGATATAAATAATAGTGTGTAATTGCCTTAAAAGGAATCCTGTGTTCCTGCTTGTCCCTCTTGTGCTTCTGCCACCATAATGAAAAGAGCATGCATTGCACAGCTGGCTAAACCAAGGAGGGTTATGAACATTCATTCACCTATATCTCATGATCTTTTACTGGATCATGATCCGGTGAAAAATCTAATACATTCTTTAGTGGGTGTGTGGTGCCCACCCATGCTTCACCTAGAGCCTGTTATAACCTAGTCCACATCTGTTCAGTCTAGAGAAGCCATACTTAGGTGACCTGAAGAAAAGTTGCCAACTGAAATAGCTTTGTTTTAAACAACTGGGATTTAAGATGGTCTCTTGCATAACACCACTGTTTCAGTCAGTAACTGATACTATGATGCCAAGAAAGCATGAACAGTTGGTGTCTTTCCTGCAATCTATTTAATATTGCACATTTCCTACAATGAGCATGGATAATTTTTAATTAAGAAAATAATTGTTAAATTACATTATTTATTGAATATGTAGAAACCAGATGTAAAAATGTCTTATGATCAAAATTATAAAATACATGCTTTAAATATCTAATTATGGTTATTAAAACCTGTATATGTAAAATAAGGTATATGTGAGTTTAGAGAATGACACACAAACAAATCTACAGGAAAGCAAGGGAGAGTTTATACACCCTAAGAAATCTTATTTAATGCTAAATGTTTGTATTCCTAAAAGCTAATCTGTCCTTCCTTAGAAAAAAAAAAGACTTTGATATCTATCTGTTCTCCTTATCTCACCAAAAGGATTTTTCCAGGCTCACTAGTGGTATGGGAAATGATAATATAATTTCTTTAATCCACCATCTGATCATCTCCTATTTGCAGGCTGTCAAAAACAGCATCATTTACTTATGCTCCAATATTATGCTGTTGCTATTGTACAACTGTTTTAATTTCAATTTTTTTCAAACTTTTACTTCTAAAACTTTGACAAGTTTATGCTCTTAGGAAAGCTTTGTATAACTTTAACCCTAACCCCATTATTTTTCTTGAAATTTAACCTTTAACTTCTTTCAAAAGCAAATCTCTGTGCTTTTGAGGGTGGAATTGGATTGGCCTTCTTAGTTAACTTGTTGGTATCTATTATTTCTTCTGTATTTATGCAAGTTACAGTCTCCTTTGTCTTTAATCTTCCCTTGAAGCCACCATTTTAATGCTTAATAGATATGCACAAAACCAGATAAGTTTGTTGAGTATGTTTGACTCAAAGGATATAATTACAAAGCACATACAATAAATATTTTAAAAGCGTGTTTAAAATACCAAATATACCGAACTTACTGTACTTAATTGAATATGTTATAGTTGTCGGGAGTATTTGAGGGTTTTTTTTTTAATTACCCAAAACTAAATTGCCATTCTATATGTAATTATTTACCTGAGACAAGAAATGGTATTACATTTATCAAGTTTCAATATCCTTATCTATAAAATTTAGTTTTAAAAAGCTCAGAGTTTTATTGTGCCTGCTGTTATGAATAATATTAAATTACCTAGCACATAGTAAGTACTACTCATTTATTTAAGGTCTTCTTGTCAGTAGGGGAATTGAAAAAAATGAAGAAATAATATAGAACATATCATTTTACAGTTATAAGTCCCAGAGATAATCAGCTCCAATTCCCTCATTTTATAGATGGTCAAACTGAGGTCTAGAGATATTTACAGTGTTGCCTCAAATCTCCAGAAGATAGTGACAGGAAGAGAATGACTAATTCAAAATTGTATAATAAATTTCAGGACTTCGAATGGAACTTCAAAATATTTACATTTCTCAATATTTTGTAATAACTCACCATTGAAATCTTCTTTAAAAATCTGTTATGCCTATTGACTGTTATGCAGTAGGAAAAATAGTGGGAAATAAATACAATTTGTTGAAAATTTCTTCCTTCAACATCAGATTTCAAGACTAACCTCACTTTTTAAATCAAGCTACCTCATCTAGATCACTAAAAGAGAGAGATGACATTTTTGAGATAAGCACTACCATCTTATTTATTTCATCCAGAAAACAAGATAGTAAATAACTTTTTGACTTCAAAGTAAAAATCATAATGGATTTGAATTATTTCTCTTTTAGTTATTAAATTCTAATATCGGGTGCAATGAATTTGATAAAAGTGGAAACTCCTTGAGGTAAATAAAATTTTAACTTACCAAACACACACATTTTAATCCCTCTTACATAATGGACTCTGGGAAAACTCTTCTTGCTCACTTGTGGGTTTATATTTCCTTGGGTTATATATCTCCTGGTCTTAGTTGAAACCTTAGAGACAGCAGTTCATGTCACATTTTCTTCCCAGGCACAATCCAGGATTACTAAAAATCTCACAAGTTATCTTGTTTCTCAAAGATTTAGAGTAAGATTTTCTGACCAGATAAGTTGGATAAGTTAACTTCAGATCTGTATCTGAAATGAACTCCCTTACTGTTTAAGGTTTATCATGGGTGATACCATCAAAAAGTAGCCCTCACAGTTATTTCCACTGGCAGGAAAGGGCTTTGGCAGGCGGCCTGAAGAGAAATACCTGCAATTCAGAGAATGATGATGACTTTTTGAATGCTTCCATGGCTTTCATAGTTTTCACTGAATCAGGATCATTTAGCCCTATTCTCTCCTTTCAATCAACTTTAACCTTTCTATATGAACCTTGCTACAAAAAAATAAAAAAAAGCCCACAGTAATAAGTATTTTTAGTTATCTTTCTCAGGTTCTAGGTAAGGTTGATATTGTTATGCTGCTAGATAATAATACTCTCTAAAATCAAGGTGCAGGTCTAGAAAGCAAGGATTTTTTTTTTTAATTAATACTTTTTGTTTGTTTCTAAATTGGCTAACACCCAAATGTACTTGTTAGATTTCTGGAAAAAAATCAGTTCTTTTGCTTTGTGTTTGAAGAATATATAAGCAACCATATGCCCTCAAACACACATTTTTCATCCTATTATCTTCAATTTTCTTTAGAATTAATATTTTAGAATTAAATAACAATTTCATTAATCAACATTGTCTTGTTTTCCCCTAAGCTACTCAATGCCTTTTCAGTCCCTTACTCAATGATGGGATAGTAAATATCAAACAAGTATGGAAACTAATTCTTTGAAGTAAAGTCCTCAGGTATAGGACACAATAATAAAGGCTGTCTTATAGCTCTTCTTTGCCTTTCTGAATTACTAGAACATTGTGCATTAGCTCCTTTCTTCTCTGTACTTTACACATGTGCATACACCATGAAGCTAGGCTGCCTGGATTTCTATAGGTTGGCAAAGTCACTTCGTCTCTCCATGCCTCAGTTTTCCTCGTAGAATGAGAAATAGTAGTTCTTACTTTATAATGTTCTTGAAGATGACAAAAAAAAAACACTGTATAGCTATAAACTAATTTCTATTACTGAATGCCAGTTAAAAGTATAAGTTAGATAAATTAAAATGACCCCAACTATTAGAGATGCTGTGGAGAGCAGGATCAATAAAATGGCATTGGTCTGGTCAAGAAAAGACAAAGGATATAGAACAAAATGGAACCACTCATGTCAACTAAGGTGGTTGCCTATCAGCCATGACACTTTGGTTCAAAAAGAAAACTACCTGAGTCATGCTAGACACATCTGGAAGGAAACACATCTAAGATA
The DNA here is from genome assembly GCA_004026545.1 of Mormoops blainvillei. Lineage (NCBI taxonomy): Eukaryota > Metazoa > Chordata > Mammalia > Chiroptera > Mormoopidae > Mormoops > Mormoops blainvillei. The sequence continues at coordinate 65,866 of PVJD01003940.1, read as the reverse complement.
TCTGTACATATAACCAGAACAGCTATTTCTGCAAAGCGGGACTACTTACAGATAGGCTCCTGGGGAAATTCTGCGCTTGCCATAAGGGGACCCAAGGTATTTATCAAGGGAACCTGAGGGGTGGCGTGCACCACTCTCAAGGGTATAACCGAGGCAGGTTTCAGACCGCTGCTGAGATAGTTGAGCTCCATGCACCAGACTGCTGCTCCATGCCATGCTGATCTTCCTGGGTATCGGCCACCAGAGGCTCTGCTCTGCTGGATCCAGACCATACCCTCTCTGACTTGCGAGACCAGTTCTTCCTTGAAAGATGCTGATGACTCCCTTGCCCAACGTGCTGTTTCATGGGCCTGCAGACAGAGACTCTGGGACACAGGTTCGTTATCCCCCATTGACTGCTGTGTGCGTATATTATATTCCTCTTAGATTGTTAGAGTGTGAGTAGGATATTAGTGCACGTTGATGTTCTACTTTGAGGGAACCTGCTTTCAAGACAATCTGAGTGAATAGCATAGTTACCTCGTGTGACTCTATCTATTCCTTGGTGTCAGGTTCCTCAGTAGGCAGTTAGCCAAGCAGTGGGCTGGCTGAATCTAAGAAAGGTTGTATTAGAAAACATAACTTTTGAACAGATGCAGCACTGGGTAAATGGAAAGGAGAGTGAAATACAGTCATACCTTGGCACTTGTCAGCTTCAGAACTCATCGGAACCTATACGCATTACATTTCTGCACTCGTTGCACTTGCTAGAACCTCTATAACTCGTGATGTTTTCCCAGAAGAGAAAATGCTTCATTGTTTAGTACTACTCAGTTTCGGCACTAGTCACAAGTTTTGGAATGAACTGACACGTACCGAGGTACCACTGTATAGCTTTTGACTTTAAATCTCCAGCTTGAAATTGACTTGACCAACCTGGAATTTGTAAAACTGGAAATTGTTGCTAACTGACCCCATCCTTCCCAGGGTTCCTGGATTTCTGGACCTAAGGGGTCTGAAGAGCAGGGAGTAGAAGAGTAAATTATCTGGATTCACTGGATTCACAATTGTAAATTACAGCAAAGAGAAGAAAATAAAAGGTAAAAATGGCATGGTTAGATTCAGAAAAAAGAGAACATTAATATGTATGCAGAAGGAAAAAGGAAGAAGAAGGGAGAAAACTGAGTAGCAAGTGAGAAACGGCTCTGGTGGAAACAATGACATGGTGAGCTCTTTCAGAATAAGCATTCCTGTTATTTTTTCATCTTGTTATCCCTACAAGGCACTTGGTACATTTTAAATACATTTTCATTGAATAAATACATTTATCAAGTGCTTTTAATAATTTGTGTTACATGAAGTCTAGTGCCAGTGATTTCCAATTGAAAGAAAACCTAACAATGAGTTTTTGTACTATTTCATCCATTTCTCACCAGGAAATATTTAAGGTATTTCTTTAGTCAAAGAGCAAAAAGAGGATTTTCAAGGACACTTTTAAAATAGCTGTTTTGATGTATAATTAGCATAACATTAAAGTACTCATTTAAAATATACAATTTATAAATTTTGATATGTAAAACTACTAAAATTCAAGATTGTGCACATATTCCTCAATCACATCAATTTTTATCATGCCATGCTTTTTTTCTGTTTCTATCATGCATTCCCTGCCCTCCTTAAGTCACCACTGATCTGTTTCTATACAAGAGATTAAATGGCATTATCTAGAAGTTATATAAACATAATCATAAAATGTACACATTTTATCTGACGTTTTCGACACAATTACTTTATATTTATCTATACTTATGCAAATGTTTAGGGTTTATTGTTTGTTATTATTGAGTATTGTCATATTGTACCAACACTCCAATATTTCTTTATCCATTCACCTGATAATGTACATCTGGGTTAACTACGTTGTATGCCTTTAGAAATAATGCTGTTATGAGCATGAACATTTGTATACAAGTCTTGAATGGATGTATGTTTTCGTTTTTCTTGGATAAATATCTAGTAATAAGCTACCGACCTCATGGGGTATGTGTGCACTTGAGATGTTATAGAAACTACCAAACTTTTTTTCCAAAATGGATATATATCATTTTACACATTCACCAGCAGTTTATGATAATTCCATTTCTTCCACACTCTTCACATCACTTGGTAGGGTCAAATCTTCAGTTTTAAAGAATGGAATAGCTGTATAATGTTATCTCATAGTGGTTTTGATTTGCTTATCCCTAGAGACTACTGATCACTTAGTAACATTTTTTTTTATGTGTCTATTTGCATTCTGTATCTCCTCTTTGGTGAAGATTCTGTTAACATATTTTATCTTCTTTTTAAATTGAAGGTGGTTTACTAAACAGGAAATGTTTTATTTCAAGGAAGTACTTTATTAAGTATTCAATATTATTTCTGTTTTCAGGGACTCAAACTATATACATATTTGGCCCCTTGTTATTTTCATACATGCTTATTAATGATTTTTATTTCTTAAAATTAATTTTCTATGTATTTGATTTTTAACACTGTTTATTAATTTAATGTCATGTTCACTAATCTTTATATCTTTGATGTAAAGTATGTCATTATACCCATCTAATAATGCTTTTTGTTAGATATCGTAGTTTTTGGCTAAGTTCAATTCTGGATTTATTTCCTTTTGCTTTATCTTTCATATTTTGCAAGTCTCTTTAACTTTTGGACAATGGAATATATTTTTATAACTTTTAATATTTTTTCTACTAATCTTAACCTCTTTTTCAGTTCTCAGTTGGATTCAATTGTTTAATATTCTTCCTTATTATGAAATATATTTTTCTGCTTATTTTTTATGCTTGGCAATTTTTCACTGAACATTGCAAATTGTGACTTTTGCTTGTTGGGTGGCAGATATTGTACTTCCACTGGAGCTTGAGCTTTGGATATAGAGGGTTGTTTTTTTTTCATTGACAGTTTGGTCCATTTAGGTGTTACTTTAAAATATGTAAGGCAGGACTAGAGTAGTATTTAGTCTACAATTGTTTTTCACTACTGAAGCAAGATATATCTGGCTACTCTGTCTAAATAACCCCCATATTATGAGGTTTTCAACTCGGGCTATTATTGACCACATAGTTTGTTCCCAGGGCTGCGTGTGTGTCATATATGGTTTCCTCTAGTCCTTTCTGATGGTTATTTTCTTAGCCTCAGGTAATTCCTTTACAAGTATTCACTGATTTGTGAATACTCTGTTGAATTCTTGAGAAGCAATGTCTGCATAGCTCTAGAGAACTTTCTGTGAAAGTCTCTTCTCACCATTACCCTGTCCTCTGACCTTGAGTTTCCTTGCCCTCCTTGAAATATGATCTTTATATTTTCAACTTCAAGAAGTAAATAGGTACTTCTGAAAAGCTGTTCAAAGTACATAATGCTGAGGGGTTTATGTAAAATGAACACAGAATAATTCATTTGCCATAGAACCTTTGAATTTATATAAAAAGTCTGTTTTCAACAGAATGGTGGTAGAGTTTATAATACAGGGTCTATGGGTGCTATAAATAAAAAGATAGTGAAGGCAGTGACTCCTGCTAGTTACAAAATCATTCTAGTAAAATGAAGGCAGAAAATAGAATGTTATTTAACAATAAAAATAAGATCAAGTAAAGGTTTTCATAGGACTGCGTCTTCACAAAAGAGGAAATGGCTACAGAATTGTTATCATAAGCAATTTAATGAAAATGCAAATGAGTACATACTGCTAAATTTTTGCTGTTTTGATATATAAGATCTTGTCCAGTCCTTAAAGCGTTTGAATTCCTTGACATGGCATTTAAAGGTAGTCAAGTTGTCCCTAAAAAGCAAAAACTACTGTAGATGCTAGGCTGGCTTGTCATTCTTCCATAAATTTGGCCAGTAAGAATGCAGTGAACCAAAATAGGCTGAGAAAAAAAATAAGCAAGGTGTCTATGTCAGCTTCCTGTATCCATGAGATGACTGTGAACCAGAAGGGACAGATACATCACGCACTCTTTGACACAGATTACGCAACAATGGTCATTAAAATCTTGAATGTTAATAAATACATTACATGAAAGTTAAAGGAATCTAAATCTTGCAAGTCTAATGAAGAATGAATATTCATGGCCACATTAATTTTTATTCAACCACAAATAAGGAAAAAGCCCACTGTTATTCTAGTTTTTAATTTTGAATACACTTATTCATGAAGGTATGGAAAAGTTCATTCAAAACACACAATTTTTATTTAATAAATGTGATAGCTGTCCAAAGTGGAAGAACCTTCAAGATTTTCTGGACCAACATGCTCACTGTATTGATGAGAAAACTGAAGTCTTTTTTAGAGACAAAGTACTTTTACTAAATACAGTAGCACCAATAGACAGACAGAAAGATAGACAGACAGACAGGCAGCGTGCTCCCTTTAGCATTTTTTCTTAATTCCACCAAACTGGTGAAAGTGTACGGGCAGAAATAAAAATGTCTTTGTAAATACTGATAAGCAAGGGAAATGCATTTAAATTTTCAAATCCGTTACCATTTTTCCAGAACTCATAAGACTAGTACTGCCATCTTGTGTCTTTGTGGTTATTTATAGAAATAATTATGTAGCTGTTTCTGTTTTTATTGTCAACATGGCTTGATTTAAGATACTCTATATAGTATACATGGCTATACATTTCTGATAGTACTATTAATTTTAAGTAAAAGCATACTTCACCTTAAAAGTATGAATAAATTTTAATTGGATGCATCAGAATAGGGTTGGAAGTAGTAGATTATTATAAGACCAAAAAAATTAATATCCTTCCTGTAGGTGTCTTTTTTATATCACATATGTAATGACTTATTTGCATATGGGGAATTACATAATAATGATAGGTAAAGCAGAAATATAGATCTATTCTGTATATAAACATATTATTTATATTTTGCATATAATTTTTATATATGCATATCATTTCATGACGTTATAGTTCGGGGTTTGTTGAAGTTTACACTGAATATAGCTTAAAGCCATTTTTTAACAAAAATTTTTCCAAGAAAATATTTCTTCTGTGATAAAACTAGGGGAAATTAATAAATTTTACAATCACAGAGATAAAGATAATTAAAATATTTATCTACACTTCATGAATAGTCTCTGATAAAAACATGATATAAGTAACCAAAATATTTTATTATTTTCAGATTAAAATAAACTAATTTCTAAGGAAGAAAGCAATAGCAAGAAATGGTTATTTATTAATACATTTAGCATTTATTAAATTTAATAGAATTCATTATATTTTGTAGTATATCAATTAACATAGAGGAGATACTTACATTTATTTATAAAACGTTCACCACAACTTCACCTTAGCGAAAGTGCGAATGGCAACCTTAATCACCTTTCTGAGTATTAAAGACCTAGCCCTTCGAGAAGTGGGTAAATATGTGAGGCCAAATACTTAGGAAAGAGCTTAAGCCAAGTGCTCTGATTCCGAGTTCCTCTGTCTTTCAACATCACAGCTGTCTCACCCAAAGCTATAGATAATCTATTCCTTACTAAGAAATACAATTTACAAAATCAATGATGTATGTGCATGTTTTATAAAGGAAATTATTCTTTACTTATGCATTCTTAGTGAGATAAATAGATTGATGTATTGGACAATGCAGTCTGTATACTTTTATGAAATACTTTGTGCTCTCCCATATTTTATTCAACAATTTATTTCCCAATTCAGGTTGTTATTTATTCTGAGCATACCAAATGATTTTATTAAAGGATTTGACAGTAGGGTAGTAATTGACTGCTGCTGCCTGTGAACTATAAAATCTAAAAGAAAAATACTAGATAAAAGAGATGACAGTTTCCAACATTTTGAATTCTTTACAAATTGCAGAATCAGTGAGTTGCTGCTTGTGCATTTCTATTCAATAAAAGTTTCTAAGACACAAAATAGGAATGAAAAGAACTACTATTTCAGTTTTACAAATAGCTCTTGCATACATTATTCCAATTGTTCCTCAAAACAATCTTATGAGGCAAGTGCTTAGTGCTTTCACTGACATTGTACTGCTGAAACTGGGCCTCAGAGAGGTTAAATTGCTTCCATAGGCTCCCACAGCTGGTAAATGATAGAATCAGGCCCTAACACAGACTTTTAGATTCTAAATTTTCATGAACTTCCACCATTCTACCATGTTACTAGTTTTCCCTAGATACCCGTAAAAGTAGTTTGCTTGTCTTTTTTTAGATATTTTGTATCATCGCTCAAAATAAAGGCTCTCTTATTCCTCCTAAATATATCGATTGGTGAATTTTACACAGTATTACATGCAACTTGGACAAATAAGGTATAGAATATTCAGCAAACCCTTAGGATTGGCATCTTTCTAGTATTGATAACTCCTCATGCAGTGTACACATGATATGTTTGATTAGTATGTATATGTGTATGTGTCCAGCTTTGCTTTTTTTTTACTTTTAGTATAGAAAAATTCAAACATCTACAAATTAAATCAACATTATAATAAACCTCCATGAGTTCATCACTTAGTATCCTGCCATTTTTGCAACACTGATACATCCATGCATACTTAATTTTATCATTGGCAGGGAAATATGAGGACAACATTGATGGTGACTATGACAATAATGACTACATGGGAAATTTTTCCAGATCAAATATATTTTTATTGAAGTATAACTTACACTCATTAAATTTCATTCACCTTTGTCAATACATATGTTTATGAGTCTTGACAAAGACCAGCACTCACGTCACCATCACCAACATGTCCAAATAATTTTAAAGCTGGAAATTTTGTAATGATAAAAATAAAGATATTAATAATATCATTTTAATGGTCTAAAGAAAAAATATGTCTGGAAACTATAAATCCACATGGTTTCAAAGCAAAATATTTTTTATTAGGTTATTTTGTTTTCATAAGCAGACTGGTTAAATTTTTTCAAAAACAAAAGAAAGTTTATGTAGTCTTGCATTAAAAAAAGCTAAAACCTATTCCTGTGAAGAATACGAACCATAAGGACAGGGAAATCACAAGAAAGCAGGAATTGACATATATACCAGATTGAAAGATCTCAATTCTCACACTCCATGACTATTATTACTCAAAATCTCTCTATGGACTTATTCTTTTCTGACCCACAGTTCAACAGTCTATGGAAACACATTGTTTCAGTTCTGATTTTCAACTCACAATTATTGATGCATTCTCTATGGATCCAAATGACAGTAGATACTGACTTTTCTCCCCAAACTGGCTAATCTCAAGTATGATTCCCTGAGCAGGAGGCTGTGAGAAAGGATAGTAAATCCAGCAAGGGTATCAGTTTCTGTTTTTTGTTCACCAGATAAACACAAATTAATATGAATTAGTGTAGACAAAAAGGAATTTTTTTCACACCTATTAAAATTTTCACTGGCTAGGTTAACATAAGTATGGCTGCCTTCAGTGATCAATTTGTTGACATAAGCCAGCTTATATCCATCTCTCCCACTATTAGTAGTTTCATTATCAAGTGAAAATACATCAGAATCAAGTTCAACTCTTACAACTTTTATGTGTAATGTATTAGGGAAAACAATGAATCTCTTAGTAAGAATTCTCATCAAGAATCAAATTGAACCCAACTTACATAAGTTGTTTATCCATTTTGAGTTTATTCTGTTGTATGGTGTAAGACGGTGGTCTAGTTTCATTTTTTTCCTATATAGCAGTCCAGTTCTCCAAACACCATTTATTGAAGAGGCTGTCTTTATTATATGCTGTTGACTTTTTTGTCAATTATTAATTGACCATAAAGATATGTGTTTATTTATGGACTCTCAATTCTGTTCCACTGATCTATGTGTCTGTTCTTATGCCAGTGCCAGACTGTTTTGATTAGAGCAACCCTATAATATAGTTTAATATCAGGTATTGTGATGCATCCAACTTTGTTCTTCTTTCTCAAGCTTGCTGAGGCTATTCAGGGTCTTTTTCATTTCTATAAATATTTTTGGAATATTTGCTCTAGATCTGTAAAATATGCCATTGGTAAATTGATAAGAATTGCATTGAATCTACAGACTGTTTTGGGTAGTATGGATATTTTAATGATGTTAATTCTTCCAGTCCTTGAACATGGCACATGCTTCCACTTACTTTTTTTCTTTCTTAATTTCTTTCTTCAATGTCCTATAATTTTCCAAGTACAGGCCTTTTACCTCCTTGGTTAAATTTATTCCTAGGTACATTATTTTGTTGTTGTTGTTGTTGTAATAGTGAATGAGATTGTTTTCTTCGTTTCTCTTTCTGATAGTCCATTATTGGTGTATAAAAATGCCATCAATTTCTGAATGTTTACTTTGTATCCTGATACTTTTCCCAATAAATTTATTAGCACAAGTAATTTTTTGGTGGCACATATAGGGTTTTCTATATAAAATATCATATATAAGTCTCAAAACCATAAAAATTCTAGAGGAAAACACTCAGTAAAATTTCAGATAACCCATGTAGCAATATGTTTGCTGATATATCTCCTAGAGCAATGGAACAAGGGAAAAAATAACAAATGGTGATTCAGCAAATTAAAAATCTTCTGCACAGCTGAAGAAACCATCATCAAAATAAAAAGGGAACCCTCTGTATGGGAAAACATATTTGCCGTGATACATCAGACAAGGGTTCAATCTCCAAAATATATAAAGAACTTACACAATTCAACACCAGGAAAACAAACAATCCAATCAGAAAATGGACAGGGACCTGAATAGACACTTCTCCAAAGAGGACGTAGATATGGCCTATAGACATGTAAAAAAACACTGAACATCACTAGCCATCAGAGAGATGCAAATTAAATATAAAACCACAATGAGATACCACCTCATAACTGCTAAAATGTCTATCATTAATAAATCAACGAACAATAATTGCTGGTGAGGATGAGGAGAAATGGGAACCCGAGTGCCCTGTTGGTGGGAATGCAGGCTGGTGCAGCCATTGTGGAAAACAGTATGGAATTTCCTTTAAAAATTAAAAATGGAAGTGGGTTGCCCCAGCTATTCCATGCCTGGGAATATATCCAAAGAATACTGAAACACCAATTCAAAAGAATATATTCATATGCACCCCTATGTTCATAACAGTACCATGTACAATAACCAATATTTGGAAGCATGCAAGCACCCATCTGTAGATGAGTGGATGAAAAACTGTGGTCATTTACACAATGGAAGACTACATAGCAGGAAAAAAAGGAGTTCTTAACCTTTTGCAAAGGTATGAATGGAACTGAAGACTATTACGCAAATGAAATAAGCTTGTTGATGAAAGACAAATATCATATGATGTCATTTATAAATGGAATCTAATGAACAAAATAAACTACTGAGAAAAATAGAAGTAGAGGCATAGAAACATGGAACAGGCTTGACAGGTGTAAGAGGGGAGGGGAGAGGAGGGGACTGGTTGAAAGAAGTGAAGGAATTGGTTAAAGAAAATATGAGGTCTATCGGGAAGAAGTCCATTTTTAATATAATGAGTGATTTGTGTGATATTGATGTAACCTGGCAGCCAAGAAGAGTGGACTAGAAAGCACATACATGCACAATGATGACCTCACTGTACAAGTCAGTGGGTGCAGTAGGCTCTGTTGAGTGAGCATGTGAACTGTGTGACCATCCCATTGAAAATGACTGAGTTAGAGCAACGAGTCTGGGTCACATTTTGCATTAAGCTTGAACATTCCTCCTTGGAAACTATTTTGATGATTCAGAAGTCCGCAGCTATGGGCAACTGGTGACTGGCAGCTTCATCACATCAATGCACCTGCTCCTGCATCATGGCTAATGCAGAGTTTTTGGCAAAACATCAAATCACCCAGGTGACTCAGCCCCCGTAAAGCCCATATTTGGCGTCCTACAACTTCTGGCTTTTCCCAAAACTACAATTAACTTTGAAAAATAAGAGATTTCAGACCTTCAATCAGATTCAGGAAAATACAATGGGGCAGCTATTGGCTATTGAGAGAACTATGTGAGGTCACAAGGTGCTTACTTTGAAGGGGACTGAGGCATCATTGTCCTATGTACATGTTTCTTGTATCGTGCATCTTCTTCAAAAAAGTCTCTATTTTCATAGCACATGGCAGGATACTTTCTGGACATACTTTGTATATGAGGGACCCATGGACTTGGACAGTGGTGTCCAGTGGTGTCCTTGGATGGGACTGTCCATGGGAGTGGAGGGCAGGCTTGGTGGAGGGAAACAAAAGGGAGGATTTGAATAACTCTATAAGCATAAACAATAAATTATTTAAAATAATAATAATAAACATAAAAAGAACTTGAAAAAGGTTTATATTGAATCCTTTTGTTGTGATTGGATTAAGTAGCAATCCATAAAACAATCACTATGGTCAAGGGACTAATTTAACTAACTGTGGTCTTTAATCTAGAATTGTGAAATGGACCCCCACCAAATATTTGTGCACCAAATACAGAGAATGGGAAGCCTCTAAATTCCTATTAGCAGAAGTAGAAGCAAGAAGCCTACATATTCTGTAGAAAAAATAACAAAGGTTCATACTGGAAAAACTTAATTTTATCAGGAAACTATCATAGCTAATTAATAACAAAATATTATAAATAACTATTTTATTTCTTAGATAAGAACATTCTAATGTTGAATTCATTTTGATTAAACATTATTCATCTTATATTGAATAATTGGGTATCTATGTTATTACTCTGACAGAGCTCATAATAATTTGCTGAAATTACAAAAATATTTAAAAATGGACTTTTGATGAGTCATATTTGACATTGGCTTAGTAATTATCTTAACTTATTTTTTAAAGTTTCAAGAAAAAGTAAGTTAAAATAAATAATTGCCTTAAATTCTAAAAGCACAGATATTAAGGATTTTTAAGTCAACTTGAAACCTCTTGATTGCTTCCTCTGCATTATGCTATAGACACAGGTTTGCACAATGAAAATCAGACAAAAATTATGTGAAGGTGCACATGCAGATGCACACACCCTGCTGCACAGATGTAACGCATGACTGGGTTATGTGTTGTTAATGAGGGGCCACATGTTAAACATATTATGGGATGTATTATGTATTGATGTATTATGTTAAAATAGTAAATAACCATATGTTATGCATTTATGCATGCATATATAAATTCATGGCATGTGATCTGTACTTATATTATCAATCTTTATACATTTAATTGTATTTATATAATAGAAATAATGTATTCTTGATTATATAATCACCTTCATTTCCAGACTTTATGACCTCCTTCTAATACCAGCAGTAAAGCAAAATTTTGCTTGTTTTTATCAACCTTGCTATTGAAAAATATCAAAAAGAGTGATTCCTTTTATCCTTTCTTTCACATTTTAAGTTACTTTTCATTGATAGTAGGTAGTTCAGTGCTTTGCGCATTTTCCCTTTACTGTACACTAGATACATAACTGGCCACTGTGACAACACAATTAGAAAAACCTAACAGGCATGCTAGAAAACTGGAAGACATTACTTCAGAGGGGCCCACCACAGAGAGTTTTAAAATCCTGTTAACACCAATGATGCATATAAAGAGTAGAAGTTACTTACAAACTTAACCGAGTGCTTAGTATTCCCACAGAACTACATACTTCTTTAACACTATGGAAAAGAAAAGATAAAATATTGCCAGAAGCTCACAACTAACATTTACTTGTGCGTTACTAATGAAATGACTGAAATTCATGAACAAATTTTCCCCAAGGATCTAGTAAGCATGAAAATTGCATAAGACTAAACTATTATATTTCAATCACTAAGAAAAAATGATTTAAATTAATATAGAATGTTAGAACTATGTAAGAACTCAGAGTACTCTAACTGAACATGCTCGGTTTCCCAATGCAAACACACACAGGTTTGTCTGGAGGTCATGTGCAAAGTTTGTGCTCTCTGATAAAGATAGAAATGACAAGTTTTTCACCGTCGAAAATTCTGCAGTGATAAGTTTTAAGCATAAAATGATAATTATAATTCAAATTACTGGAAAGACCAGACAAATTATTCAATTAAATAAAAAAGGAGTATTCCATACCTCAACACAATAATTTAACATTAACCTACATTTCACAAACTATTTTTTTGATAGTCTTCAGTTGCCTGTGTGCACAACCTGAAACAACAATGCAAAATCCCATGTGATTCCAGGTTTCACTCAGGAAATTTAGTGGGAATTGCTATTGTTCCCAGTCACAATGAGCCAGAGTTAGGTCATTAGTTCTGCTTTCACACCACCCTTTTCTCCCAGGAGCAGAATGTGTTCACTGAGGCTTGTAATTAGGAATTTCTCAATCATCTGTCCAGACGATCAGTTGTTGCAAAAGCACCTGTTGAATTATTCTAAATAAAATTCGAGAGTCTATTGGACCAGATCTCTTCCGGTGCACTGACTATTAAGAGATCTGGGATGTTCTGACACATTCAAAATGTAAGGCTTGCCCTCTTCTAAGAGTGAAAAGTGCGGCAAATCTTACCACATGGAGTAGAAATATTCTAACCATAATCCATCCAGCATGGCTCTAACTCTCACATTCCCTTGAGGTCACGGAATGCCATAGCGGATGGAGGAGCATCAACTTTGAAAGAGCTGAAGGGATCTTTTCATTTTTCTCTTGTTTGGGGGGCAATTTTTGCAAATAGTGCAATGCTTTATCAAATGTATCTATCCCAACAAAAATTCTTCTATCAGGCAACCATTAAATACAAAGTCGCACAGCACTCTGAGGGCCAGGCCTGAAAATGTGGGCACTGTCCCGGCCTCACAAAGGCTTTCAGACCATCTATCTGAGGTACCTCATTAAGAATAAAAACTTTATCAATATCTAACAAAAATGAACCTGTGAAAATCAATATTTTGAGAGAATAATCAGGAGAATATGTAGTTTTTCCTTTTCTTTGTAACAGTATTTCTCAAAACAGATCTAAAAGACAATTGGTAACACATGTTCTAATGTGAAAGTCTCCTGTTTATTTATGTGTTTATTTATTAGTGTATGTGTGTATATGAGTTAAATTCAAGACTGCTAAGTATTGCTAACATTATGTAGCACCTACTGAATGCACAGTTATAAGCTCTTTATATTTATGAAATCATGTAATCTTTCGACTCTACCAGTTGAGGGAAGTACTATAACCAATGCTATTTTTTAAAATGAGCAAACAAATACAAAGAGATTAAGTGACTTATCTAAGGTCACACAGATGATAAATATCTAAATACAAAAAGTTACTTTTCAATGATAAGATTTAGAAGGCAATATTTCCAATGCTTATTTGGAAATACAAGGGAAAACCCAAAAAACTTGTAATTTATTTATAAAAAATTTTGCATTTTTTCTTACATGTTTAAACTTTAGTCACCTTCAAAGCACTCTCCATTTGATGCAATACACCTAATTGAGATGTTGTTTCCACTACTTAAAACAGTTTTTGAACTCTGATTTTCATACTATTTAGTGCTTCAGCCATTTTTTGTTTCATCTCTTCTGCATTGGCAAAACATTTCCCTTTCAGGACTTTTTTCTTCCAGGAAAAAAAAATGTCACTCAGGGCAAGATTGGTAAATAGAGAGGGTTGAGCATGTGGGTCATGCCATTTGGTCAAAAGCTGCTGAACACGTACTGCAGTGTGGGCAGGTGCACTTTCAAATCACCCATCATGAAATGGGCAAACACATTGAAAGAGTCTTCAATACACATTCACCGAAGCTGAACATAGCCTCTCACAATAACTCCAGCTGGGACACTGATACAAATGCATTCCAAGAACACTCACCTACCAGGGGAAGCCTGTACTATAAGGAGCCTGTCCTCCCGAAGATAATTCTGTTTTTTTTTTGTGACCCACCCCCTGCATATCATCTCCACACAAACACTTAATATTTCTTAAAGCACATGTTCTATAGGACAAGTATGAACAATGTTGGTTTGCATAGTTCAAATATTTATTGTTGTAAAACAAATTATGGCAGAACTACATGGCAGACTAAATCTTTATTGCTTCTCTTAGACTCGCTTTTAGCAGTCTCTGCTTGGCAATCTGTTTTCCACATACACTCATACACACTATATGAAATGATTATGATGAGATTTATAGTCATGGCAAAGTGACAGGGACAAGATTTAACCTTCCACATTAAATATATGAAGCAATGTACAAAGCAATGGCTTTCAGCCATTGGACAAACGATGGCTCAGGACAGTTATCTTTGAGATAAGAGAAATAAATGGGCCCAGTTGTCTGCATGGAAAGGCTCTCAGCCACACCACATGAGGGAAAATTCAAACAGAGTCTTTCACAAACAAATAAACTAACAAACAAATTAGAAACAGAATCAATATTTTGTTGAGGATTTTAGCATCTACGTTCATCAGCAATATTGGCCTGTAGTGTCCTTTCTTTGCTGTGTCTTTATCTGGTTTTGGGATTAGGATGATGCTGGCTGGTCTCATAAAAAGAGTTCAGGAGTCCTCCTTCTTCTTGGATTTTTTGGAATAGTCTGATCTCCAAAATATATAAAGAACTCACACAACTCCATTCCAGGAAGACAAACAACCCAATTAAAAAATGGGCAAAGGCCCTGAGCAGACACTTCTCCAAGGAGGACATACACAGTGCCAGGAGACAAGGGGACCCTAGTGCACTGTTGGTTGGAATGCAGACTGGTGCAGCCACTGTGGACAAGAGAATGGAATTTCCTCAAAACACTAAAAATGGAATTGCCTTTTGACCCAGTGATTCCACTGCTGGCATTATACCCTAAGAAATCTGAAACACCAATTTGAAAGAACCTATGCACCCCAATGTTCATAGAAGCACAATTTACAATGGTCAAGAATTGGAAGCAACCTAAGTGTCCAACGTTGAATGAGTGGATCAAAAAACTGTGGTACATTTACACAATGGGATAGTATGCAGCAGAAAGGAAGAAGGAGCTACCACCCTTCGCAAAAGCATGGATGGAACTGGAGAGCATTATGCCCAGTGAAATAAGCCAGGTGGTAAAAGACAGATACCATATGATCTCACCTATAATGGAAAGTACTCAACAAAATAAACAAGCAAGCAAAATATAGCCAACAACATTGAAATAAAAAACAAACTGACAGTAACTGGAGGGGGGGAGAGAGGGGGATAACAGGGGAAAAGGAGGGGAAGGGCCATCAGGAAACCTGCATAAAGGACCCACTGACAAAACCAAATGGGGGAAGGATTGAGGGTGGGAGG
>PVJD01003940.1:0-50478 GCA_004026545.1 Mormoops blainvillei | reverse complement strand
AAAAATGAGACAACTGTAATAGCATAATCAATAAAATATACAAAAAAAAAATAGAAACAGACCCAGATAGAGAACAGACTGACAGCTGTCATGAAGGAGGGTGATGTAGGGCTAGGTGAAAATTTTAAGGGATTAAGCAAAAAAAAAAAGAAAGAAAAAGAACTCATAGAGATAGACAATAGCATGGTGATTCCAGAGGGAAAGGGGGGGAGGAGGGGGGAGGTAGAAGAGGAAAAAGGAGGATAAATGGGAGGATGTAAGGGGACTTCACTTAGGGTAGTGAACACATAATACAATATACAAATGATGTACTGTAGAATTGTACACCAGAAACCTATAAACTTTTATTAACCTATATTATCCCCATAAAAAATTAATTAAAAAAGAACGTTCAAGGAGAGTCTGTGGATCTTGTGTGGATCGTGCTGAACTGGGGAGAAAAAGTTCAGAGTACAGGGAGACAAACTGCCAGAGGGAGAAGTGTTGCTGAGAGAAGAAGAGTTTTTAGACATGCAGAGGTGTTCCTCTGACCACCAGTCTCTCACAGATGCTTTGTCTGCATGAAGAAATGGTAAGAGGAACCACAGAGCAGGTACAGAAGTTGTTAGAGACCACACACATATAACTGGGCATACCTTCTGGCACCAAGAGGCATTGCATCTTTAATGGGCTCAAATTAGCCCTAAACGTGCGGCTGTTTTAATGCCAGCTAATGAAACCTCAAAAACAAGTCTTATATTGATTGCTTCCAATAAATATAACTGCATTCGAGATAAAGTACCAATGTATTTAAATATATACGAAAGAGACCAGTATCCAATTAAAAAAAAATTCACCTACTATACAAAGAAGTAAAAGATTACCCATAACGAGGTGAAAATTCAATGGAAGCAGACGTAGAAATGACAGAGATAATATCATTAGAAGCCAAGGATGTTAAATTATTTAATATAGTTACTATATGTTCTTTGTTTATGGTTAAAATTTAAAAATAAGTGATAACAAGTTTTCATGTCTTTTTAATATTAGTGGGGCTTTGCATAGCACTTAAAGTGAAGCAGTTATTGTGGGAACATTTCTGATCTGTCCCCACCCCCATATCCCTTAGGCTCCACTGCCCAAGAAAGGGTAGTTTTGGTGTTAGGTGATTTGACTGAAGGGTGAAGGGCTCCAAATGTCATGGCTATTGACTTCTGGTCTCCTTTTATCAGGGTGATCCGTGTGTGTGTGTGTGTGTGTGTGTGTGTGAGAGAGAGAGAGAGAGAGAGAGAGAGAGAGAGAGAGAGAGAGAATTATTTCCTTTGCTGTGAAGAGGAGAACACCCCAACCCAAAATGTGCCCTGCGGGCAGGTGGATTATTTTGAGATGAAGGCAATCAAGATCCAGCAGACTCAAGAACAGCTTTTCGCTTCTCGCTAAACTACCTAAAATAATTTTACAAGGGTCCTGTACTAGAAAGGGAGCTATTATAGGAAATGACCCTTTTAAAAAATAATCTGAAAGATTTATCTTCACGGCAGAGCAAACACCTGATTACCAAAATCCTTCCTTCTAATCTCCCTGTGAATTTCCTTCCTACTTTTTGATGCCTTGTGACTCTATCCAGTTCCTTAGCTCAGAATGGCGTCTAGATCTGAATTGCCTGACTACCTTTGAGTTTCATGCTTTTATGGGGGCTCATATACATATAAAATTAAATTTGTTTTTCTTGTGTTAAGCTGTCTTATGTCAATTTAATTATAAAACCATCCAAAGAACCTAGAGGGGAAGAAGAAAAAAATTTTTCCACACCTACTCTACAGTTGTCTGTATTAGGTAACCCTGTCAAAACAGGTTGGCACCTGTGACATGGATAAGGTGACCTTAATATTTCCCTTAGCTTGATTAAACTTAAGATAGGCTTCTTCCTGGCTGTAGGCTCCCAACCTCCCGTTTCTTAGAGCATTTACTTTAGAAAACTTGCAGTTGCGATTTGGTCTTTGCCCCTTTAAGAAGTAAATCTTCTGCAGCCCAGGAATATCTTTCTCAATATCTTGGTGCAATTCTTTTCAAGTATAACCATCAAGAAAAATAACCCCTGTTTCCCATTATCTGTGGGAAGGTAAAATTTTAACTTAGATAAGCGACAATTAGCAAAGATAAATGGTCTAATCATATTTACCTCCTCCTCTATGAAGCCCATTGATACCTCTCCATAGGTTCATTCCATGCTTTAAAATCCTTCTGCATTTTGTTTCATAGGAGTTAAGTTCAATCCTTCTATAATATTGCAAAGTCCAGACCCCTATTGCCAGAGTCCTGGGTAAAATCTTCCTTGCTTTTCAATATGTTTCCAGTGCATTTTTTCTATTACATGCATGAGGGCTAGTAGTTTTGAGTGGATGAGTTCAATTCAAGGTGGAGAGCTGGAAGTAAAAAATTTGCTTCTGTACAAAGACACATTTCCTATCTGACTCCTAAGTAGGTTTTTTAGTTTTTATGGAAAACGGAGAGGAAAGTGATATAACTGAGAACTAGAAAACCCAACATTGATTATCAAGAAATGTTTACAGGGTATTTCTGGAAGGGGGCTTCCCTCTCTCTCTGTCTCTTATGCACATACTTGCACGCACACGCACACGCACACCTTAGCACACTTCCTTTTCTTCTGAACTATCAAGTAGATGAGGGAGAAACACAATTCTCTTTCCATACATGGAATCTACACACTAAAATCTTAATGAATGGTGTGGAACCTTAACTGTTTTTTGTTTATTTGTTTTTTGTTTTTGTTTTGTTTTGTTTTGTTTTTAGCGAGGCACAAGCAGGTGAAGTCATTGCTCCAAGGGAAGCTAATTTGCAAAAGAACAGATAATATAATTCAGATTTCCAAAGGTTTCACTACCCTAAACTGCTTCTCTATTTATTTTTATCTGACTACACTAGATGATATATTTTAAATCGAGGCCTTTTTATAGAACGGAAAATGACTTTATGTTTTTCAGGAATCCCAATAGTTATTGGCAATTAAAATGAACTGCGCTCATTATCAGGTTGTAACCTATGCCTCTCAAGCAATGTCAGACCATCCACTCTGCTCACTTCCCTCCCTCTCTTCATTGAGCCCACACTCTCTTACACATGCGCCCTAGCAGAGCCATGTAAGCCAAATGACAGTATTAAAATAACCAGAATCATGCAATTTTCAGCATTCAGTCCAGCTACTTTTGAATTGGGCATCCATAGTACTATGGGTTTTATTTCTCATAAAACAAAGAAGATTGTGGGCCTACCTGTTTATGAATTGCCTCATCTGTGAATGTAAAATGTTACCATATTGTCAAAAAATGAGGAAGTGGGTAGGTTTTCTTTATGATCTTATGTAAAATCTTATTGCAAAAGCCAATAAATGGTTCTGTTCATATTTTCCTTTATTTTGTTTTATTAAGATTCCGAACCTTTCCCTGACTGGTGTGGCTCAGTGGTTTGAGATCCCGACTGCGAATCAAAGTGTCGCTGGTTTGATTCCCAGTCAGGGCACATGCCTGGGTTGCAGGTCGGGTCCCCAGCGTGGGGGGGTGCGGTGTGAGAGGCAAGCACACACTGATGTTTCTCTCCCTTTCTTTCTTTCTCTTTTCCCCTCTCTAAAAAAAATAAATAAAATCTTTAAAAAGAATGATTCCGAACCTCAAGGAACACACACTAGATTCTTATGTAAATAATTAATATGCCTGCATTTGCGTCTTTGAATGTTAAATAAAATCATGATTATTCTTTAATATTTTCTATTTCCCAGAACACAACTGCTAATATAAGTATACTTTGATTATATACTGATAGATTTACTGAGTTCGCCAGGTAATTTTTGCTATGCAAGTCATTTCAGAAACAATACAGCAAAGCTCATGCCCTCAGCCATGCACAGGGTGACTGGAGATACATCATGGCACAATTCCCCTTCGCCCTTCTCCAGTTTTGGCTAACAGCAATTCACAGCCTCAGCTTAATGTCTGCAATGATGCACCCTGATGAGTGAGAGCTTTTCTCAGCATGAGACTTATTAGCATTTTTCTGAGCTTGGCAATAAGCAACTCAATACTTCCTATGTCCTCATCCCTTCATTGGCCCCAGCAGATGGCTCTGATTTCTTTAAAGAAAGAAGCATTCTCTACTGGCTGTACAAAACATTTTTTTTAAGTTTGCCCTACAAGAGACAGGTGAAAGATTGACTTTCAGCAGCTACACAGGAGACTACTTCCAAGGGTTCTTTGCATTAATATGTAAAGCAATAATCAGTAAGTAGTATCTTCTGACAAACAACAGGTAGCTTTTCATTCTAAAAGAGGCAGTATCTTATTGTGATTCAAAGGTACCCCGTCGTTCTACCATCACTTTCAGGTACCTCCTACCAGCTCAGGGTATATAGTATCTTCACAGACTAGAACAGCACTGCTCTCCCCGGAGTTGCCTTCCATGCTTACACTGAACTTCAATGGTCTGTCAAGTCACTTCACCAGTGTACGTTTTCCTTGCACTCTCAAATCACGGGGGGCTTTTGAAGTGAAAACTCAGGCTTCCAAAGCAGAGAATAGAAACCATAATAGAGCATGCTCTGTAAGAACACTGAACGCTGGCATAAGCACACACAATGCAGATTTTCCTTTCCTTTGATCCCGTACTTAACTCCCCGGAACCATGCGCAGTGCCTTGAAATACTTCTCATTGAACCAATGTGTATTTCAGCTATGAAACAATTTTAAACCATTGATGATGCACAGTGTTTTTTAAAATTATTTTATTATATTTAGTTGAGTACACCCGCAACATTAGAAGTGCTGAAGGTACAATTTGCCTTAAAAATGAGAAATTAATTTTCTAAAAAATAAGATACCAATGCTTTCATTTTATCTGAGATGAGATATTAAACACCATGTTATCATATGTAAGGCAGATTAAGATGAGCAAGATGTGTATTTATGCAACAGGAAACCAATCAGAGTTTCCACAGAGAAATAGACTCTCTTTCAACCTATTATTCATACATAGTTCCATTTATAAAATGGACATTATGATAGATGTGTGAATATTATCTCTTTCTTCTGCATAAACAAATAAATTACTGAGAGGTGTCTACTGTACTTTTAACAAGAATTTTCAACTTTAGGATTTACAAACATCTGTAATCTGTATCATAAACATTGGATTAGGGTTCTCCCACATTTTTTTACTGTCAAAATACACTTTTTTAAATTTTATTTTGTTTTTATCCTTACCTAAGGACATTTTTTCATCACTTTTAGGGAGAGAAAAGAGAGAAAGAGAAGTAGATGCGAGAGAGAAGCATCGGCCAACTGTTTCTTGCACATGCCCAGAGAAGGGATTGACCCACAGTCTAGGTATGGGTCCTGACTGGGAATCGAACCCACAACCTTTAGATTAAGGGATGATGCTCCAATCAACTAAACCACACTGGCTAGGGCCAAACATATTTTTTAAATGAAATACATAGTGTATTTATCCCTACTTCTACTTAGTTATGAATCATTATATTTTGCATGCAATGATGTATTTAAAAATCCTCCCATATTACCAAAATTTAGTGATAATCAGAAATATGTTGAGTGACCTAATGCTGTAGACTAAATGGAGATTTGAAAATAAGCAGAGTTTATTATAAAGAATTAGGACACAATTAAACACCATGTTAATACTTTTGGAGCTGATCAAATTCAGCCCATTTGATCAATAAATCAGCAAGTATTGAAGATACTTTTCTAGAAAATGGGGAAGGCCATATGACCTAGGAGAAGTTAGAGACAAAATTGTGTGCCTAAAATTATTTATAGAAATGAGTGAACAGCCTAGAATAAGAAACCAGAAAAATATGAAATATAAAGAACATGACTTTCTTACAACAGTGACATAAAACATAAATGAGATCTGATTATTAACATAATTACATAACTGTAGCTGTCATCATCTTGGGGTGTGAGGGATAAGAATATTTTTAAATTTGCTAATCTCTCTTTATCTTTAGGTAGTTTTTACAAAAAGATTTATCCAAAAAGTAGACAACAGACCAAAGACTATGAGAAAAACTATAATTGCTTTAGAATTTCTCAACACTGGCTTCATTACTAATCTACAAAAATCTAAGAATTTACAACAGGCAGTATGTTTGCTTTTATTTTGTTTCTAATCTAACCTGGAGTTTAAACTTTATACCTCTCCAAATTGAGAAACTGAGACTTTCAGAGTTTCAATGATTTATTTAAAGTTATTCAAGTAAGACTACAGAAAGGTACTTTAAATCTAGTTAAAAGAGCTTTCTAATATGCCAAAGTATTGGAAATCTCTAGGAATATTAATTTAATAATGTTTACTCATTATGGAGTCTATTCTCTGTAGTAAGGATTTTTTATTGAATTTGGCCCTTGCACTAGCCTTTTTCTTGCAGTTTTTATTTACGCCTTTTAGATGAAGAAACTAAGTCAAATACAGGTTGAGAAGTCTGTACATTTTACACAATTAGAGTCAAATCACTCAGGATTGAAATAAAACATTCCTTTGTATTAGCGTACTATGTGTCTTTGGAGATAGAAATAATTGTTCATATTTCTGGTTTTTCTCTAAAAACTAATCCATAGATTTCCTCTAACAGGCTTCCCAAATGCCTTGCTAGACCAATATTATGTATAATTAATATTTTCTAACAAGCACTATAACATTTCTGTATTTAAATTTGTGCTACTCAAGTTTGCGGGGAGGGCAACCATGCACCCTGATAAAATACAAGGATGTTTTGGCACTGACTGGTGTGACTCAGTGGATTGAGTGACAGCCTGCAAACCAATGGGTCTCCAGGTCAGTTCTCAGTCAGGGCACATGCCTGGGTTGTGGGTCAAGTCCCCAATAGGGGGCACGCAAGAGGTAACCACACATTGATGTCTCTCTCCCTCTCTCTGCCTTCTCCATCTCCAAAATTAAATTAAAAAAATATATATAAGGATGTTTTAGAGTGAACAAATCCTATCACATTGGTGCATCGTCTACTGCCTGTCATCTACATGTTTTCAGTACTGAACAGCAGGAAATTGTGTATGTGGATGACTGGCGCCTTTCCAATTTAGTGATACTTTTAATATAAACTGTTCCTATAAACATGTCATACTTGAGAATATGTTTAAGAATACTGGAAGAACACACATTATAATTAAATGGATATATTTTCAGGGTCATGTGGATCAAAGTAATGTACTTACAGATAAAGAGCCAGTGAAATGACAAAAATTAGTAGTGAACACCACATCCAATGATCTCAGCTAACAACCACTATAACGGCATCTAAATTTACTGCTTAAGCTCATATGGCTATCTACACAGAAAATTCACTTGGATGAGTAGATAAATTTGCCACTCGATTTAAATAATTACGCATCCATTATAATCTCAGTATTCCACCACCGAGAAAAATGGTGACCTTCCTTCATGCAGAAAAACATCCACTTGTGTTAACAACTTTGTTTTAACGCTAATGAAGAGTATTGTCTAAGAGTGTTGTCTAAACAGGTTTTACACTAAGCACGAGTAAAAGGAACAAGTGGCATGAGAACTTAACACAATGACCCTGTGCCATGATTTTCAAGTACCAGCAGACTAAATATTATAATTTAATTTATTTTTGCAAAACATTATAATTTAAATCATCTATATCTCTGGACATTATATTTTGTCCTATATAGTAATTAATTATTCTGATCTGATAATTCCCATAAGGTGTTTTGAAAATGTTAGGAGCTTAACTTTTTTTCAAAGTGAATACATTCTTCCTTGAGCTTACCCATATTTATGATCAAGAGATGTGATTTCCCTCTTCCAGGATAAGGCACATTTGTTGACATATAAGCCTATTTGATATTTCTTAATCCAACTAAGAGAAAACATATCTTATCTGTTTATTTTCATGATTAATCAGATGCTGGGACTGCACTGAAGTACAGGTTCCTTTGATTCACACTTGCAGAAATGCCTAGAGATTGTTTTATTTTCTAACAAGCAACAGATGGATGCAAGACTAAAGTCTGAAAGAGGTGACATGAAATTGTACTATTTTCTTTTTAACTATGTTCCAACTCTGAGTTATTCTATTATGTTCCTTACAAACTTTGTTTTGTCACAGAGTCTGCCTTTTACCTGCCTTTTTTTACTTAACACCTATTTTGGAGACCTAGGTATCTTGAAGTGTCTATTAAAGAAATTAGATCATCTTGGCAACTAACATGCTTGGGACTACTCTCTGCATGTCCTGCTCTCGTAGCTCAAAATACATTTAATGTGATCTAGACAGGAGGAGGGAACAGATACGAAAACAAAGGAAATGCCACTACTTGAATACATTGATAGAGGGACACGCAGCTGAAAATATGGTAGACACAGTAACATAACGAGTCACATCTGGCTGTCTATGAGTGCAGAAAATAAATAACCTTTCTGAGCAAGTAAAACGATTACTCAAGAGATGGAGTGAAGTTAAGAACCTAAGAAGCTACCCTCACAGAGTAGAATGATGTGATGAAAGGTGAGTTTACAAAAACTAAATTTGGTTTACAATTTTGAGTTCTGGAAACAAAAAGAAATGCAAAATTTCTCAGCCTTATTTATTCTGTCCCTCTTTACAACAGGTTAGTTTCAATCCCCAGAAGACTTCTTTAATCTCTTCACTTGCAGCTGTTGATTTCATATGAGGGAAAAAGTGATAATTCGGAGTGATTTTCTCCAGTGCCTGTGAATGCAGCAATTCACATAGGAAAACGTGTGTGTGTGTGTCTGTGTGTGTGCGTGTGCGTGTGTGTGTGTTAAACAGAAAGCAAATGTCTTTCCTCAGGTGTTAAGAAAGGAATTATTAACAAACACTAGGTGAACCTACATATATTTGAATCTCCTGCCTCTTGACTGCTCTTTTGAATCGAACTGCCTGCCTGCTAGCGACATGTGGTTGGCAGAGTAGTCAGCCATATCCAAGCCAAATGGGAAAAGATTTATAATGATTAAATAGGATCCTATCATAAAAATAACTCTGTAGAAGGATAAGGTAGAAAAGTGCATTGGAGCATTTCACATATTATGCTACCCTGAACAACAACAACAAAAAAAATTAAAGCTTTAACACAACATACTGGTTTTATTCACATATAGAATGTCTCTGTAAGTACAAGTACATAAAATAAAGTTGTAATATGGATGACCTTTAAATATCTATGATGTCTAAAAATGTTAGAATGGATGTATTATATCGGTTAAATGAAAGTGTAGGTAATTTATTATTTTTCTGCATATAATCAGTAAATACCCTTTAATCACCCAGAGCTCTATGTACATTGCATGTGTATATAAACACCTAAGGTCTAATTAGATGTAAAATTGAAAACCAGGGTAATATTTACACTTTCACTGTTTCTATGATCACTTTAGGGCAATGAACGCTAATTGAAAATACATAAAGAAAGCAAGTACACCTCTGGTTTGACAGTGAGCCATGGCATATGTTTATGTTTCTTAAACTGACTATTAAAGTTCACACTAAAACAAATATTTTTGTCCCAAACGATTGTTAAAAAGCTTGGTATGCTTTTCATTTGATGTTTACCAACTAGTACAGCTCTGTCTTACATCAAGTTCTTATAATTAGCTGAAGCTAATATACTTCGCACAACAACCCAAGAACCAGCAAATTATTCAAATCAAAAATTACTATATTATTCTAACATTAAAATATTCATATTTAGGAAGTGTTTTTTTTTAATATTAAACCCCAGAAATTACAGAGATTTCACCAGTTTTTGTCTACTGATAGTCTTTAGCTATCGTAGGACCCAGTCCAGGGCACTACGGTGCATTCAGTTGTACTGTCCCTTTAGCCCCCATCTGTCCATTTCAATTTTTCAATCTCTCCTTATTTTTCTTAATCTTAAGATTTTGAGACATGTGTTGCCAGGTTTCATACAGTGTA
Source organism: Mormoops blainvillei (assembly GCA_004026545.1). Lineage (NCBI taxonomy): Eukaryota > Metazoa > Chordata > Mammalia > Chiroptera > Mormoopidae > Mormoops > Mormoops blainvillei. Next base: position 40,490 of record PVJD01003940.1, on the reverse strand, counting down.
TCCCTTCAGTTAGGTAAGTGCTGCGCTTTTCTTATTACTAAACTTCACTCTCTTAGATTCTGGAATACCAGTCTTTCTTTCCTAATATCTCGCTTTGACGATTTCCCAGTTATCCTTGCTGCTGTCTCTTCTTCTCTCCTTTTAGACTTGAGTAAGTGGCCAAAGGAAAAAAAGTGTTAATGATGTGAGGTGATGGGTGTGTTAATTTTCTTGATCTTTTCACAATGTATACGTGCACCAAATCATCATGCTGTATACTTCAAATGTATATATTATATTTGTCAATTATTCCTCAATAAAGCTAAAAAAAAAAGTTTGCACGAGTGGGTCAAGACTCAGTTCTAGGTCTACCATCATTTTTACTTAACTTTTTCACTTTAGAAATTTCAAGTCTTATGCCTTTAAGTACCCTTTACATAGAGATGATTCTCACACATTACTCTAGTCCCAATTTATCTTAGGAACTCCAGACTCGTTTTTCAACTGCCTATTTGACATCTCCTTTGGATATCTTAAAGACTTGTCAAAGTTAAAAATCTTCAGAAGTAAACTCCTAATCTCCTTCTAACCCACACCTTATCAAAATCTGTTGCATCCACACTTTTTTCCACCTCATTCAATGGTAGATCCATTCATCCAGGGTCTCAGGCCACAGAACTTGAAGTTGGGCTACATTAGAATTGTTGATCATAGTAATAAATTTAAAAATTTAACAACACAAGGCATACTTTATATATGTACTATTTCAGTTTCTACTTAAAACAAGTGTAATTTTTAAAAAATGTACCAAAAGTTAACAGAACCAATTTTAAGAGTTCCAGATAGCTGAATTTTTGTTTTAAGAAAAACAGTATGTGTTTCAACATTCCATTAAATTGCCATAACTATTCTGAATATTTGATTGATATCAGAGGATGTGCTTCTAAAATTCTGACCGTCCAGGACACCCAAGGTTCTCTGAAGCAATGTTTTTATTTTTTTATGGAATTGGTTCAGATATGTTGGGAAGTGAAATAATCATGTATTTAATAATTTATTAGCTGTCAAAACCTGCGTATTCCAGTACCACAATATATTAGAAACCCGATGTCTGGTCCAGGACAGACTGACATTTTTGGATTTGCCTGAACGGTATAACTTTTGAAGAAAGACCTTCAGGCCGGTATTTGCTTAGGTGAGTCAACAGACATTCAGGCATGTCCTACTGGGAGATAAAGTATGTTCCACTGTTGTTAGAAAATATTAACCTTGAATCCAGGGCATCAAGGCCATTTGTTATAGCAATTGACAACCTCTATCCATCAAATGACATAATAAAATATACAATCTTATGTTCTCTATAGTTGCACAAATATAAATGAATATGTCTGTATGTACACATACTATTTCACTATATAAACAAGATTCTAAAAAATATTCTGACAATCACTTCTTTCCACTGGATTAACAACTCATTGTATAATAGGAACAAACTAATATTACAAATCTTTACAGACACCTTGCACTGAGAAGAACCATATTGATTAATGAATATTCAAACCAAGACTTACAGATAAAATATTTTCAATATTCAAACCAAGATTTACAAATAAAAACACTAATCTATATGAAGCATAAGATTTTCCTTTAGAATTTATTCAGCCAATAGTCAATCTTGAAATAGAAATAGTTCATTCAGACAATATTTGCCAAATACATACAGGACACCAAGTTAGATTTGAATTCTAGATTAATAATGTGTATTATTGTAATAATGCAACATTTTGTACATACTTGTGCTAAATAAATTATTCGTTGATTTAATGAAACTTAAATTTAACTGGGAGACATTTTTATTTGTTAAATTGGGCAACCATAATTCTGAGAAAATACCCCTCCTTTGAAATATTTGTTAATTTATGTATGCGATATTTATTTAGCACCTAGTATGTGGCAGTAACACTAATGTACAGCCAAGTTCCAATGAATAAGAGTTTGTTCAGTGCCTCAAAAAGATTACTGTGTGAGAGAAGAGAAAGAGAAATCAGTGGGTACTTCAACCTTGCATAAGTATCACAATAAGGAACTTGGATGTGAAGCTACCTCCGCCATTTATGGATGTTATAGAAGATACCTGAAAAGTGTCGATATCTAAGTTCATTCCTGAAATGCAAGTAGATGTTAACCTGGAAAGGAAGCTATGCCTAAAAGTAAGATATGATATAGTTCAGGGAAAGATCTTCAACTTACAACCTGAACATTATATCTCCAACTTATAATATTAATAAATGCTCAACAGTAACAAATTTGAGCTCTAACATTTTTGTTTCTACATCTTGTATTAGGGTCCAGTCAAGAGAAAAAAATACTATTTTTTGGAACAGAAAAAAATTAAATAAAATATTCTCATTTCAACTTCATCTGAGTTTGCCACATATGGCAAGAAGGTGAACCTGGAGGACATTATGCTAACTGAAATAAGCTAGGCACAGGCAGACAAATACTAATATGCAGAATTTAAAGTAGTAAACTCAAAGAAGCAAAGAGCATAATGGTGGTTGAGGGGGGCTGGAGGTGGCGTGACATGAGGAAAATGAGGGGACATTGTTTAAAGGGTACAATGTTTTATTAATGCATGATGAATAAATACTGGAGATCTTAAGCTCAACAACGCTAAGAAAGTTGGTGTTACTTGTTCTCACCACACTCGCACATGGGCAGTAACCACCTGAACAGATGGATATGTTAATGTGTTTGAATGTGGTGATAATTTCACAATATAAATGTGTGTCCAATTATTAAATTGTATACTTTAAATGAATACAATTCTTAATTGCCAAATACACCTCAATCAAAAAATAAAATAAATACTCTTTGCTTAGGTATATAGTTACTAACCACCTAGATGACTCTGGAAAGGGAAGAGATACTGGGGTGTCACCAGCGTGGAAACTTCAGGAAGCTGTTCTCATGCCAGTTCCCACTAAAGAACTGAGAAGTGGGTCCAGAGAGCTGAGACCCTGGCCTCTAAGGAGAGTACACCTCTTCCTCAGGTGGTGTCTCTGAGGGGAATAACTAAGGATGGCTCTGCAAATGTTGGAAAGTTGCAAAGTCGACTCAGCTGAAATTGCAGAAAAGAACTGTTGCAGGATGAAGAAGTGTTGTCAGAGTGAAGCTGACAAGTACCACTGCTCTGGAAGAATGGAATCCTTAAGAAGCAAATAGGAGGGAACAACTCTCTTCTTGTTCTTCTGTCCATGGAGTCTTCTTGGCAGAAACTCCTAGAAAACTAGGAGTACAGGTAATGTGCAAACATGGATTTCAAAAGTCCCAGCATCAGCTCCAGCTCCAAAAACAGGGTATAGAATGACAACTTGAAACCGAAAGACCACTTGATGATTAACACACCTTTTAAGTTACTCTATGAAGATAACCTGTAGACAGTATCTTTCATCATGTTTCTTTTCTTCTAATTTTTATTTTTCCCTTTAAGCTTTTTTACTATGGCATAGGAAAAATAATCCCTTTATGTTAATTGATTTTTATCATATACAGTCATGTTATACTTTTTTGATCCTTGCAATTTTCCACATACTTATTTTTCTTCTTCATTGACTTGACTTTATTGCCATGCAGAATTCTCTCTTTTACATTGCCAATTTTTATTCCTCATTTTATCATTTTCTACTGTAAGGAAAAAATAATGAAAGCACGTTTCACCAGTAATTTGGTTATTAATGGTACTACAATTCTTTTCTTAGACAGTTGAGACACACTGCATTAATGAATTTTTCCTTTCTACTGCAAATTAGTGTTCCTAATGAGTGTAAGAAAAAACCACATTTTATTCCTAAAACTGAAGAAAGATAAGAAAGTTCGTGATATTTTACATATTAATTGGTTAAACGGGAAGTAAAATTGAATCCCTTTAATTTAATGCAACAATGAACTACCTGCTACCTGTTATCAGCAGTGAATGTGACCACAGTTCCTGACCTTCAGCCCACCCCTGCCCACTGACAACCTTTGATCCAAAACATTGGGACAACTTCCGGTATGAGGAGCAGTGGCAAACATTCAGTGGTCTTTCACAAGATAGCTAGAAGGTATAATCAAAGTGAAATATCTTGTATGTAATGCAAAATTATTTTTACTCTCATACTGTGCTTTGTGTCTCAAATGTAAATTATTATTTTCCCACTTGCTAGTGAAAAATAACCAAAATAAATATATCTGACACCTATTAAAATAGTACATATTGAACCAAAGGCATATGAAAATTGGAACCTGTAAACACAGTTGATTAAGCTGAGGCTAATGGCAACAATAAGCCAAATAAAACCCTGTTCTAGTAACAGAGAAAATGAAATGCAGAAATTAAATTTAAACTGCAGTTAAGGGAAAAGGGAACAAGTAGAGATTTTGTATCTGCTGGTTTAATAGTCAACTCACTGGTAATATAACCATCATTATCTTGAAGAAACTGAAGATGATCTTTTCATTCATAAGATACTAAAATTATATTTATATTGAATGTTATATATAATTAAATCAATAACATGAAGCACTTTGTATAGTATTCATCTAATTAATATATGTATGGTGGTTTAGCATCCTGTACTAATACTAATAGTTATAAAGGTAAAAAAATAACCAAGAATGCAGTGATTATTTTCTTCCACATAGTACTAAATAATATTTGGTAATTTCTTTGTCCTTACCAATGAATTATTTTGCATTATATACTGTATGTTGAATGTGGCTATGAAATGAAATTTCTATTTCAATTTAAAGGCACTCATAATCACTATCATAGGGGTAATAAAATATGGGAGAAAAAGTTTCCCTTCCCTAATTCAACAGCATAATTAGCAATATGTTTAGAACTTCTCTACCAAGTGAACTAGAATGAAGACATACCATAGCTCTTGAGACAGAGTTGCTTAGTATGATAGATCCCAGTTTCCACTAGTCACTGCCTTCAACCCTTGCCCATTAGAAATGCAAATTAGTTAATTTTAGCACATCTGCAATATTTCCTAAAAATAGTAATGCAGAAAAGTGTAAGTAAATAAATATAAAAACATTTATAATCTGTACAGATATAATCCAACTATTCCGTTTGATAGAAGAAAAATATGTGGCCAATAAAATTGGCAAAATAAATTTTATGCCCTTTAAGGTTTAGGTCATAAAAGAAGAAGCATTAAGGTTTCTTTGGTATCTTATCTTAAAGCCAAGTCATCATAATTCATAAAAACATTTATAGTAGCTCGCTATGTTTTCTGTTTAATAATATAGCCTCACTCTAACGCAGACATAGCATTACTCAAGTAAATATATTCAGTGACCCTATCCTTTTGGAGAGTTTCTTAAAATTGATGATTATGATGAATTTCATTCTAAAAGAGTAGTGAGGTTTTTTTTTTAAAGTTCACAAGCATCTCTCTAGACATTCTCTTATTTAATATTATTTTACAAAATCCTAAACAAAACACTATTAGAAATGAAATCCATGAAATATGATTATGCATGAAAAAACATATATTCTGTATATATTATTATTCCTCTCTTCTGAATGTTGAACTATCACTGTCACACTGTGAAATTAATGGGTTTCCGCCAACTCCTGTGTCTCTTTCCATGACTTTATTTAGTCAAGTAATCATAGAAAATCCAACATGATTTTCTGTGTGGGAGATAAAAAGCAGAGCAAGAAAATGAGATATGGTGGAGCAGAAAAAGAAAAAGAGGGAGGAAATGCCAAGAAAACATGAAGTCACTTAGTGAGAAGGAGTATTTCTAATCCACAATAACATTTATGAAATAAACAGACATCCCAACCTTTTTGGTGTGAGAGGTTATTATCTATATTGATTTTTATTTACAAGATTGCTAATTCTTTCTCTCATTTAAGAAGGTAGCATCAAATCTACAAATAATACACACCCAGAGAGTCAGTTTTACTAGCAGAATCTTAAGAACTGAAGCACATTAATCTTATCCTTGTGCATTGGACGACACAAGGATATAAAATTTAGAATGGCTTCTTAAGGTTCTAAAGAAACCAAGCTCATGTTTCCACCCTCACAGCCCTCCAGAGAAATATTCAGCAATAGTAATGTAAATTTTAGAAGGCTCGTGCACACACACACATTGTGTGCCATGGTTGGGCAGAGGAGTAGAAACATAAATGTTCCATGAAACTGTGAGCAAATTACATATTCACAAATTAATAATAATACTTTAGCCACTGTTACTCTCTTTGGTTTGAGCCATATATTCTGGCTGCCTGTTTCATTGTCAATATGCCTCTTGAGACATCTGATACTAATGCTGCTCTTTGAGCCATGACCAACAGTGGCGAAGACACTTGACTGAGTAGGGAAGACATTAGATACAGAGTAGAGACACAGATTAAAAAAAAAAAAGAAAAGCATGCCTTTCGCAGTGTAAGTCCTTTCAGGCTCAATGAGAAAAAAATAAGAGTTGCTTCCCAACTACTTTGCAACAGCACACATCACCAGCAACCTTTGAGTGTTTCCTTCGCTCACAAAAGTAAAAGAACAAAAAAGAGGAGTAGAAGGAACGCGGAAAGTAAAGTCAACTGTTTTCTGATAAGAGTACACATCTTAAAGGCAGCCTGACAGGCACGAAATCGGGCACCAAATCACTGAGCCGCGTACCATTGCGTTGGCTCGGGCTGCCTTCACAGAATCATTTAGACTGAATGGCGTAAACCAGTGGTTTTCGACCTTTTGATCTCCTGGCACACACAAACTAATTACTAAAATTCTGCTGCACACCAAAAAGTATATTTTTGTTTGCTGATCTGACAAAACAAGTATAATTTTGATTCATTCATTCTGGATGTCTATTGTTGTGTTGGCTATTGTCTTTTTTTTTTTTTTTTTGACAATCCAAAGCAGCACTCCCCAACTTTTTTGGCACCAGGGACCGGTTTCATGGAAGATAATTTCTCCACGTACAGGGAGTGAGTGAAGAGCAGGACATTCAAGCTTGCCTTCTGCTGTGAGGCCCGGTTCCTAACAAGTTCGGACCAGTATTTGTTCACAGCCTGAAAGCTGGGGACCCCTGGTCTAAGGGAAAAAGAGTTCAGACTCTTGACTTAATAGTCAGGTATTTCATGTTTTGAAAATTCTTGTGGTGCCCTGGCTTGTGTGTCTCAGTTGGTTAGAGTGACGTCCTATAACTGAAAGCCTGTGGGGCAGATTCTGGGTCAGGGAATGTGCCTCAGCTGTGGGTCCTACCCCTGTCTGGATGCACACAGAAGGCAAAAAATCAGTCCTTCCCTCTTACATCGATGTTTCTCTCTCTCCCTTCCTGTCGCCCTTCCCCTCTCTCCACAAGCAATAAAAATAGGTCCTTGGGTGAGGATTTAAATAAAGATATTATTGTGGCCCACGACTATACCTGTCACAGCACATCAGTTGAAAACTGCTGGCTTAAACAACAGGAATTAATTTTCTAATGTTCTGGAGGCTGGGTGTCCAAGATCAAGGTGTAGAAAAGGTTGGTTTCTGGGCAGGCCACCTCTCCATTTTTTCCTCTCATGCCTGCCCTCTATGCACTTAGGTTCCTGGTATCTCATTCTCTTATTATAATAAAAACAGTTCCATTGGATTAAGGCCCCACTCTTAGGACTGTATTTAATCTTGATTGCCTCCTTGAGGACACTATGTATAAATACAGTCACATTGTGGGTTAGGGTGTCAACATATGAATTGGAGGTGGTGGACACAATTCGGTTCATAACAGCCACCTGGGAGCTTCAATAAGTGCATGGGTTTTGACATTGAAATGTTCTGTTTGAGTCATGGCTCTGCCACTTAAACTTACTAATGACCTTGTGCGATATATTTCACTCTTCAGTACTGTTTCACCTCAGTAAAATGCAGATTAGAACAGTAATTTTTTTCATATGATTTTTGTGAAAGTTTAATAAAATGGTTTATGTAAAGAGCATGCACAGAGCTTGGTACATTTAAAAATATCCATAAATGGTACTTGTAAATATGGTTGTATCTAGATGAAGAATATAGAGGGAAAAAGTTATGATGAGAATTTCTAATTATATATTTATTTCCATAGTCATTTGGGAAAAAAATACTTGGTCCTGTACCTTTTTTTCTTACCATTGGGATGGGGAAATACCTTCCCTTCATTTATGATAATTACAAAATCAAAACAATGAGATAATGCCTATATAACATACTGAGTTTCATAAATGTGAGCTCTACCAAAAATAAAATTTTAATATTAATAAACAGCAGCATATATATTAGCTTAAGAGTCATTTGTTTATGATTAACAGTTTAGAACTGACTGGTATTATTGTAGGTACATAATTATTGTGTTTGGACTCTGTATGTTGGTTGTGCCTTGTTTTGCCCTCTGTTTTTGTTGAGTTATATTTTGTTTTGATTTAACATGTATACATTCAATAAAGGATGACAGAAAGAAGCAGCATTCTGAGTAACATCTTATCTAGGTCCTTTCCTATTTGACTAAACTACTACTTGGAATCATGGAACACTGACTTCTGTTTTGGAGAGAAGAGCCTGAGGGAAAATCTTCGCCATATTTTTCTGTTCTCTCTCTAATTGTGTGTAGATGAAAAATGCAAGAAAAATAGAATTAGGGAAAAGAGTGCTTGGTAGCCATTTATTATTTCAGGTTTGTAAAACTTCTAAATGAATATTTAATCATTCTATTTATCAGGTTAGCAGTACATGATAAAATATATTTTTAAAAAATTTTGAAAATGAATAAAAGAAAAAATATGTAAATATACTAAATTAAAAGAAAGTAGGTGGATGCAATAAAATAGAAAAAATTAACTTAGGTGCATTAAATAACCGATTTTTTAAATAGTATAAATTAAAAGCATAGCTAAAATTCTAAAAATTAGTCTTCTACTAAGAAACACCATGGAGATAACACATTTTATTTTATTTTGACTTTTAAATAGGTTATATTTGAAGTTTTAGGTTACACTATTTTTAGTTTTATTAGCACAAAAGGTCTGAACAACACATTTAAGCCACTTTTTATGCCTGGCTTATTCAAAATGATAACATTTTTATTAAAACATTTTTTGCTATTTCTGTCTGTATTGTGTAGAAACATTAAAATATGTTATTTCAAAAAATTGCAATTAAGGGAGATAAAAAATAGTAGAGTATACAGAAGCTATATTTTTAAAGCGTGCTTATAAAATTACCTTTAAAGATTTTAGAACGTTATTTTCCATGTTAAAGTTCTTTTAAAATATATACATTATTTTTAATCAGAAACTTTACATTATTCAAATGAAGGAGTTAATGATTTTGAAACACAAATAAAAGGGAAACTATTAATCAGTATTTCTATTGAATAACATCTATTTGCACTAAGCAAATACAGAGTAATTCTAATTAAATATGTGCTTTAGTTGTTAAGGATACTTAAAGATATTTTCTTTATGTGAATTCTTTAGCTTATATTTTATTTTTGTTTAACTAGAAATAATAATAGCAAAAATATCTATGTGGGATGCTACTCCCTTTTTTATTTCATTGAGTGAAGAAAGGTTTTTAAAAGGCCCAAGAAGAGTGTGTGTTTTGGGGCAGGGGGTATTTTAAGGTACTTGCCCTTCCCAGATCCTGATATAGCTGCAGATTCAGTTATACTATAATCTGATATCAGAAAGGTATCAGAAAACTTTCACAAAACTGACACCTAGCCCTCCAACTTGATGCCAGAAACCTGGTTTTGGTATTCAAAAGAATAACTTTAGCACAGAAATAACACCAAGGAGTAGGCTTTCCCTTCATGATATGAAGTTTGTTTGTTTTTTTAATTTCCACAAAGATAATATTTGCAAGCAAAAGAAACTAAGATAATTCCTTCTTGGTATAAACAATTGTGTTTTAATTCATTAAACTTAATAATTCAAAAATCAATTATTTAATTTAATTTTATATACATCAAATTTTATTAATCACTTCTGAGAGGTTTTGGAGTAACATTTTATCCAAATGCAAAGATTATAAACTTCATAATGAACCTAATATGTTTAATTTTTTTAAAGATATCTCTAATTTTACTTTTTAATTTTTTAAAAATTTTAAAAGATTTTATTTACTTATTTTTAGAGAGAGGGGAAGGGTGGGAGAAAGAGAGGGAGAGAAACATCAATGGGTGGTTACCTCTTGAGCAACCCCTACCAGTGACCTAGCCTGCAACCCAGGCATGTGCCCTGACTGGGAATCAAACCATCAACCCTCTGGTTTGCAGGCCGGCACTCTATCCACTGAGCCATACCAACCAGGGTTACATTGCTTCTTTTTTAATTCAAAAATATAAATACATTTTTTAGTTGTTTTTATTGATTTACATATTTAATTCTAAATCATTCTAATGTCAGGAGAGCCTTACTCATTCAAAGAAGGGAGACCCCATCCAATTTAATAGGACAATGTAACCAGAGATTTTTGGCTGGGTCTGAGATCAGAGCAGCAAACACCCACAGAGACCCTTAGATTGCCATACTGAAATCTTTTGTAATAGATTTAAGACCTTGAAAGAGAGTTGCTCTTAAGGCTCAATTATCTAATTCCTTTCATTCTAATTAAAATGTTCAACTTTTAGTCAGGTTGAACACTCAGTTGGATTTCACATATTATTGACTTTCAAATATACATAAAGATTATTTGCTAATGCAAAAAAAAAAAAAACAACCTTGCATTTGTTCAAGCTCATTGATATATAAACTTCAATGAGCATTTAAAACAATACTCAAATAAATTCTAGATATAACCTATCACATGGATTTGTTTTGATTGTCATCTTGCTCCAGACACCTCCATATTTTGCCATCTGTTCCTTGCTGACTTTGGCTTTAATAACATCCTTGATCCAAATTGCTTGGACCCTGGGAGTGATAATTCTGTAATCTGCTGATTTGGAGAGGTCCCACTACCTAATGAAGTATGGTAGCCTAAGACCATTCTCCCAATAGACACCCTAGACACAAGCATTTACTCAACTTAAGTTTCCATGACAGCTCTCCCTTGCATTCAATAATGTGTAATGTTACCCCTTTCTGAAAGGTTAATCTGAGAGTTGAATGGTTCTTATTCGACCTGGTTGTACTTGGTTCTAGCTTCTTCCTTTAGTCAGTGACTATAGCTGATCTATTAAAACCTAGGAGATAACCCTGTCTGAGTAAAGACATGTGGGACCATAAATACTATTTCAACTCAAAAATACCGTATTTTGTTCTTTTTGTTATTAATAACACTTCTTAAGCATGTAACCAACTTCATCTGAAAACCTAATACTCAGAACAAGATGAAGAATAGATAATTTATATTTTCAGCTTTAAACATCATTGGGTTTTCTTATATTTTCCTACATGGATATTTTCTACAAAACAAGGGCCTTATTATTGTATTTTAAATATGTCTTACATTGCACAAAAAACATTATAATAGAAATGTTTTCCCATAGCTAAGTATAATCTCTAATTTCTTCATTGAAAAATTATAAATTGATTAAACATCTAAGAAAGGTGCTAGTAGATATTGTTTTCACATTGTTCTAAAGCTTCCTCTTAGAAAAACATTTATACCATGTGGGGTATAAAGAAGAAAGTTGTAGCTCAAGAAAAATCTAGGGCATGGTAAAAAACTCACATTCTAGACCCTTTTCAGGCTGAGGAAGGAACACTTAAAGTTCATGGGATCATAATAAAAATTTAAGCAAAAAACTGATTGTGTTTTGTCCTTACTCAACACAAGTTAGGACTTCCTAATAAAAAATTTAAATCAAAATTATTTTACTGAAAATATAAGATTTGAAGAGCAGAAGATGTAAATAGAGGAGATAGCAAAGGCTATTGGAGAACACTGTTTTGCTTGCCAAGGCTACATTGCCTTCTGTCTTGTGGGAAAATGGCATACTAATCTATTGTCCTTAATGTTTCATGATATATCAATACCTAGGTCATTCTCGGTAGACTATTTAAGTATGTTACATCAACGGGAAAAAACGAAGTCATGAGAAGCTTTTCAATTATTACATCTTATTCTATATCAAGACAAGTTTTGCATGCTTACTTTTGTAAAATTTTGATTAGAGAAATAAAAGATGCTGATTATCTGTGCTCTGAAAAAAAAAGAAAATAATAGATATTAGGGACGAAATCTTAAATGTCAATCATCGAAGGTCTTGAGAACTGCAGTAGCTACTGGATCTGAAGCTAGACGGTAAACAGGCAATGTCTGCTGTACTTGATTATGAACAAACTTCCTCTAGAAGTTTCTTCAAAGTTTAGAAGGAGGTAAAATTTACTGAAAGGGAGGAAGGACTTTCTCACTGTTTACATGTATAAAAACAGAATTCAAGAAAAGTTATTTAAAAAGCAGAAGTCTAAGAAATTAAGGTGGTGAATGTTAGATAATAGTTTTAAATATAAAATAAATGGGACCTGTTACTTAACTCTTTTGAATATTATCTATTGCTTAGCAACAGAAATGATCATTCACTGACTCATGAGAAGACACATTGTTCTTTAGGGAATGGCAAAGAAAGAGAAGGGTATTTCCTTAGACTTATGTCAAAAATAACAAAAATAGCCCTGGCTGGTGTGGTTCAGTGGATTGAGTAGTGGCCTGTAAACCAAAGGGTCGCCAGTTCAATTCCCAGTCAGGGTCCATGCCTGGGTTGCAGGCCAGGTCCCAGGCAGGAGGCATGCAAGGAGCAACCTTGCATTGGTGTTTCTCTCCCTTTCTTTCTCCCTCCCTTCCCCTCTATCTAAAAATAAATAAATAAAATATTTTAAAAAATAACAAAACAACCATCTAAATAAGAGGATTTCTGAGCAGTGTGTGGTTTATGGGGAGACTGACTATCCAGGAAATTCAACTAAGAGAACTTAATGCAGTCTAGTCTCCATCAGGTTTGAGACCAGAAGTTGACGGGTGAAAAAGTAAACAAGTAAGCTCCCTCTTTTCTTTTCACCCTGTTCTTCCAGGACTCACTGGTGTTTCTCTCCCTCTCTCTCTCTCTCTCTCTCAGAAAGACCAAAGATTCTGGAGATAGATGGTTGGAAAAAATAGATCAGATTGATACATAGATATCAGTATTTAGCTACATGTAAGTGAAACATATAGAAATGAATAAGATATGAATTAGAAAAAGTACTGAGAAAAGCATTTATAACTAGTTTTAAACTAAACAAAGGGCTAAATGGGTACAATATTGTCCTTTGCACATTTCTAAGATTTCTCTAATTTCTTCCCTCTCCACCAACCAAACTACCCAAAGGAGTTTCTCTTTCCCTTATATCTTCAGTGATATAAGATGTATATGCCATAAATGGTTCAAAGGAAAGCCATGGTCTACTCTTCAAGCAGTCCAGGGATTTCAGTGGGATGAAATATGCTCACACTTGTATGGTTTTCACTAGGATTTTGGAGAGAATTGTTCTTTCCAGAAGAACAGATGCAGTATATAGAAATAGAGAATATTGCTGGGATGTAACTCAGGACCTATCAATCAAAATAGCTTATCATTTGTACATGATTCCTTCTTATGGGAAAATGAATAGAGAAATAAGGCTGAAATGAAACAGTTTATCCTAATCTTTCATCACCTCCTCACATGGGTTTAATTTACATGAACACTTAAAACTAAGTTTTCACAAAAAATAAAATGGATTATTATTGTGTTTTTTAAGGAAAGTACAGTAAACATAAAAAGAAGTAATGGCTCTTACTCTATCAACTAAATCTTTTAGCTTTTCCTGAAGCAGGCAACATTCACAATCTATGCATTTTTCCTTTGGTGCTGACTGAATGAATAGACAGATAGAAGTGCTCGCTGGGGACTAGAAATAGGGGAAATAGGAGGAGGTTAGAAAAATGTACAAACTGTAAATTATAAGGTAAATAAAGCCTGTGTGATGATTTAATGTATATGTTGACTACAGTTGATAACACTGTATTGTATAATTGAAACTTACTAAAGGAATAGAACTTGAATGTTCTCACAGGGGGGAAAAAAGGTAAATGAGGTGATGAATGAGTTAATTAACACTATGAGGGGAATGCATTACAATGTATTCAAATACTTTTACAATGTATATCAAATCATCACTTTAAATATCTTATGTTATTTTCAATTATAACCCAATAAAGTTGAAAAAAATAAAAGGAAGTAGTTGGCCAGAGGCAAGTTGCTAACTCCTTTCAGAACATGATTTGCATGTTCACAGGCCATCATTTTCAGGTATTTGTTTTTTTAATAAAGTCTTAAAACATCTTTAGAACATGTTGACTATACACTCACCACAGCACTGACATTTTATGAAAAAACAGAATCTTTCTACAATGATTCCCCGTCTCTTATAATTTGAGGTGTGAGGCCTAGAAACCTTGTCCACCACCCACAAGGTTATTAAATCAGAAGAAATCGGCCACACAGGACTTACTTGAGAGCCCTTCTCAATTGAAATCAGAGCTTAATTTGTTTTGCCTCTACTGCTTTAGTATTCTAAAACTTGAGAAAGTGTTTAGTAATACCAGAAACTAGGTAAAAACTTGAGGGAATGACTTGCTAGCCAGTTGAAGCATGTTATTTTCACTTTTCATGGTAGTGCCCTTAAATTCACAAACTGGGTACTCATTCTCCATTCTTAATCACCCAAGGTAGAACTGTCACAGGCTTACAATTTTCAGAAAACTCCACTCAGTGTGACACATGAAAATTGATTACACTTGTGAAAAAGTCCATATAGGATTGGAGTGAAGGAGTGAAAGGATAATCTTCATTATTTTAAAAAGCTCCTAAAAAAAAGTGCCCGTTTAATTTAGTCAATTAATAGTAATCAATTTACTCAATTAACATTAATTAAAAATTCATACATTTCTTTGACAGGTTTCAGCACTGCAACTGAACTCCTGGGTGAATTCAATATATTTACATATTCAGGGAGCACATAACACTGAAAAAAGTGATTGCTTTTATTTTTTTCAGGAACTATCTCCATCTGTGAAAACATTAATTAAACTAGCATAAAAAAGAAACTTGATTTTCAGGATAAATTTTAATGCAATTAAACTTTTCTCATTTAAAAGAAAATTGAGAGTACTGGCATAAAGCTCTTTTAGAGTTTTTTAACCATGATGGGGGAGGAGATCCAGTACACCAAATAGCAGAGGCCAGTCACATGGTTTTTACTAACTTTTAATATTTTCACATTTTTCCTTACACAGACCTTAGTTACACAGAAGAGACTATATCAAGATCCCTTAGTTCATGGCACACTGTCATTTATGGTCCAAATGTAGCCCTCTTTTGCTTATTTATTGAGTGTTTATTTATTTCTAGTTATATAATGACCCACACATGAACTCACTACCCCACAAGAAAGCAAAAACATTGACAATAACTTGACTGGGACAGAAATTATAGCTTCGCCAAGACACTCAATTATAGCTCTTAACTAATGTTCAGCAATGCAGTGTCAGATTTATTTATGTTAGTATTAAAACATTAAAAGCAAGCAAGAATAATTTTAATGGAGAGAGACTTCTCATAGGTAATTTGAAATCACTGCAGGCATTTCTGGCTTGTTGTAATAGATAATCTACATTCTGGGTAGGAGCACAAAGTTTCCTGAGGAATCTTGCTTAAGGGCAAAGGACTGTGGTTACAATCTGTGGCTTCCATCTACTTTACAAAACAATCACAATAGTATATGAGACAAAACAAAACAATTACTTAAGGTGTCTTCAGTGTTCTGGTGTTTTTGAAGATCATAGGAGGAATGTGAAAAGTATCTGAAAATTTTCTCTTCTCAGGCAGCAGGTTGAGCCCATATCCCTTCATCTTCTCTGCAAAGGCTTATTAAAATTTGAGTGATTATTACCGCACAACTCCCAGTGGATGAGATTTCTTTCTCTATAGGTAAATAGATATAGATAGGTCCATGATAGGTATAGATATATTTGTATGTTTCCATAAATATACTTTTACATATATTTAAAACTAAAGCAACATTTTATGACTCTTGCTATAGAATTTTTTTAAGTAGAGCTGCTGTTCTTTTATAATGACAATGCCTTATTGTTTCCAGATCTTTCTATCAGAGTCCCAGAAAATGATGAGAATTTTGTTTCAGTTCCTGACACTAGACTTAGTTTAACCAACAAAAATTGAATTTTAATTATAACTATAAATGAAAAATATGTAAACTTTAGAGAAGGTTTGGAAAGTTAAAAAAAAAAAAAATTCACCCACTACAGCAACTAAATTCATCCTGTTACATATGTCACACCCTCTCTCTCTTCTCAGGCACTACAATATTTTCTCATTTCTCAAACAGTCAAATGATCAGTGTTAACAATGGCTGAGAAGGGCCACTAGGCTCCAAACTCTTTCTCTTACTTCTCTGACCTCAACCCCTACTATTCACCAGCTTGCTCATTCTACCTAGCACACTAACCTCTTTGCTGTTCTGGAATGCACTGAGGGGGGTGGGGGACAGTGGAATCTCCCTGTAGAGCCTCTTGCTGTTCCCTCTGTAGTCACCTTCTCAGCTCAGAACCTTTGAAAGCTGCTTTGCTCACACTGTCACCTTCTTTAAGGACAGGCCCACATGTTTCCTGCTCAAGAAGGACATGCCTCGTGCTCTATTTAAAAATTTCAGTCAGTCCCCTATTTCCTACAAATGCAAATTCACTGGCTATTTTCTTTGTCTACTTTTATTCTCTTCACAGAAATGCATCCCTTGATAACATAAAGTGTAATTTAAATTTAGTGGATTTGTTTATGGTCTGAATTCCTCCACCTGAGGTGAGAAGTCAGAGCTCCGATGCACCCCAGCGTGCAGCGGAATCCTGACATACAGTTTCTACTCAGTGAAGATGCAACAAACACTAGTGTCATTTTATTTCATTTTTAGTGTTTTCTTCTATTGTTTTCCCCTATGTGCATTATTATTTCTTGTGTTTCAGTAAGTTATGTCGTCCAGTTCTCCTTACACTACTCCCAGCCCTCTACTTTACCAGACAGGTGGGAAGTCAGATTTGACAAGGTTTCAGTGGCCTTTTTCCATTTAGTTGGAGGCATTTTGAAAATCTGATGTTTCTCTGCACCTGAGGGCTCATTGTCTGACACAACTTTTCTTAGCATTTGACAGCATTACTAGGCAACAGTTTCGTAACTGACATCACTTTTACTTATCACTTTTTACTATGGCACTCCCTATGTAACCATGCAGAAATTTTATTTCTTTTATCTGACCTTTTCTCCTTTCCTTCCTTTTCATTCAGACTGGCCTCATCTGGCACCCTAGCTCTCCTGCCTCCTTCTTTGCCCATCCACTTCCTGGACCATCGAGCCCTCAGCGCAATGAGGTTCTGATCGACATCAAAAAATCAGAAACAAAGCCTTGGGTTTATCCACCTCAAAGACAGCATTTCAATCAGATTAGAGATAACATCTAGGCCTCTTGTGTTTCAGCTGCTGAACCAAAAAACCTGTGAAGCCAGACCAAGAGACAACCATAACATCAGAACTAGATGCGATGATCAATTACCCCCTGTCCTAGCACTGACCAATCGGACACCATGACCCTAAATCCCTCAGTTCCCTCTATAACCCATCTCCTGGAAACCATTGGGGAGCCAGGTTTTTGAGCATTAACTCACCTATAACTCTGGGCTTGGTGCCATTTCCTTGAAAATGAACCTTTAGTTTCTTTGCTATAAGCTCCTGTTCATGTCTTATTGGGCCTTGATGCACACAAACAAATGGACTCCTTTAGTCTTGTAACACCTATAACCTAACAGAGAAGTGTTCCTTCCTCTATGATTCTCAGGCCCCGGCATCTAAGTTACACAGGGTGCTCTCTCCTCCCAGTTCTCTAGCCTGTTAGGGAATCCTGTTCAGTGTTCTCACGCTCAGTTAGGCCCCACACCCCGGGCGGAGAGTGTCTTTTTGGGTGCGGACTGATGCCTGGCAGCACGTAGACAAACTGGGCTGGCTTCTGCCCAGCTACACAGCTGAAACTGTTACCTGTTTTATGGTTCCAGCCCTAAAGGTCTCCCTCTTTCAATTAATGTTTTCCTCTGGAATTATGGCTTTGAACATTTTGAATTATGCTATGTTGTTAACCCAATATAAAATATAAAAGCAAAAGATGTAATTTGATTGAATTAATGTTTGTATCTACTCTTGATAAAGCCATGCTAGAAATTTTGGATGCAATTTGGAAAAACAATTGGACTGAGCCCAAGGTCAGGGTTGGGGGGGTTGGGGGGGGAAGAAAAAACAAAACAAAACACAGACTGCAGAGGTAGCAACAAAGGGACAAAAGTACTTTCTCCAAAGGAAAGCACACATCACCAAAAAGAGGGTCACCACAGCAGTGTTAATCTGTTTTCTCCTTCCTCCTCTCTTTTCCTCCTGGAGTCATGTTATTGCAGAATTGTGCTAACACAATGTCTAATAAGTGGAGAGAGGGAATCTCCTTCTATTATGTCTTAAATAATGAAGACATTCCTGTGTGTGAGTGATAAGGCCCAATGCAAGTATTATCTGTCCGATAATAGAGGGTAAATCCCTCTTCAATAGGAAAGTTTTCAGTCATTTAGGGTAAATTCTCCATGCATAGTCACACATTTGCCCACAAAAATTGGAAAGAATGTAAAATCTTCATAACACACAAAAGCATTACTTTTAACCTTTGAGATTTTATTTAAAGAGAATGTGAATTAGGTATGTAAATATTTCTGATTTCCCCCCTGATTTTGACCAAGATACCTAAACTAAAGTAACATATAAATGAATAACAAATTTAAAAGTTGTCTTAAATTTATTCTTACTTTAAAATATGGAAGAGTCACATGGGCATATAATGTTAAATGGACCAAATTGCTTAACGATCCTCTCAGCAAATGCTGGTGTAATTGTAATTCAGATTTGCTCCTGTAGCTCTTTATGGTTTATATGATGCATAGATTCTTAATTTCTTTATTACATCATCCTCATTCAAGTTAATGAGGTTTTGGCATATTTAAAAGGGGTAAACATAATGAAGAAATCATATACACAAGTCAAATTACATTTAAGATGTTTTCCTACTTATCACTAGAATTAAAGGTGCAATTTAATATGGATTTTTGATTAAAAACAGATGGCTCACATCTGTTCTCAAAATGGAAAAAATAACCTTATTTTAACTGAAAAGTGTAAGTCATTGAAGTAATATTTGATGAGGAAGACAATGCTGAATATAGTTTTATTCTGTCTCCATAGATAGGTCCCAATATTTGCCCACTAAATTAGAAACTAGACTACACATAAATAGACTCCTAGAATAATATTCTTTTTTCTTTTCATCTAATTGTGTAAGATATTTCATGTGTGAATTTTCAAGCATGTCACCTTTTCCAGGCATATACGGAAAGTTCCCAGAATAAAGCCAGCTAGGTCAAGAATAAGAGGTTGACACATTTGAAGGAGAAGATGTCATCGCCAAATAGGGAATTATCAGTTAATTTTTGGGAATGAGGTGTTTGTGAGAGAGCATTTCTAAGGCAGACTCCAGGATTCCTGCCTCCTGGTATTTACGCGTCTCAGTGAATGTGGCAGAGCTCTTCTATCTAATAGAATATAGCGAAGGTGACAGGAATATGTGACTAGATGACATGATCAGGTTGCATAAAACTGTAATACCTGCATTGGAAAGAAACACTTTCTTCCCTGCTGACCTGCAAGAAGCAAGCTGTTACATTTATGTGCTATTATATTGAAAAAGCGAGGAACTGAGGGTGGCCTCTGGCCAAAATCCAGTCCAAAAAAAAACCAAAACAAAACAAAACCTAACGACAACAACAACAACAAATAATGAAGCCCTGTAACCTAAAAAGAACTGAATTCTGCCAAAGACCACACAAGTTTGGAAGGAGATTTCTTCCCAGCCAGGCCTCATATGAGACTCTAGCCCTGGCAAACACTTTGATTGCACATTTAAGATTTTGAAGCAGAGGGTCTTATTAATTTAAACCTGCTTTTATTCTGCAGAAATTGTGAGAAAATAAATGGGTGTTATTTTAAGTGTCTAAATTTGTGACAATATAATTACTATTCAATAATGCATAGTTAATACAATTTTTCATTCTATACTTCATAAGATATTCCCGCCACTGAAAAAGATAAAGTACTCATGCTTGGCAGGGACAATGCAGAAGACCGAAGCAGGCCCTTAACAACAGTTCAGGACCGCACAGCATTGTCCAGCCTTGGGCTTTCAGGGTGGCAAAAAATAATTTGTGCAAAAGTAGTACTGCTAAAATTTCCATATAAACCAATGAAAATAAAAGTCCTCATTCTTAACAGGGTTGTATGAGTATGTTGGAGGAAATCGCAGTTTTGTTCTCATTGGTTCAATTTGCTGGTACATCAAGGGTAGTGAAGACACACAGGAAACATCCCTGTGTTCCGTAGGGATTCTATGAATGCACCATCTTAGCAGGATGCTAAGATATTTTAGAAACTTAAAGACCACTATCCCTAAAACAAGGCGACATTAGTTTTAGAAGGTACCACCTTGAAACAGGCATGTGACCAAGAATGTGTTCCAAAGTATGTATAATGTCAGGGTACTGGCTTTGAAGATAATAACCAGCTATGATAATTTTAACAGTGGAAATTTGTATCTAGAAATTAATTAAATATACTATACAATAATTAATCTATGAGTACATAGAAAAACTGAACACTAATTCATCGTATGTTTATCCATCATAAATGTTATTAAATTGTTGCTATTATTTATCAGTTCCATTTTAAAATTCTAAGGAAATTATATCTGCAATTTATTTTTTTAGATTGTAGAATCAATGATAAAGTATGTTTTCTCATATATATGTTAATGTAATTTTTTCAGTAATGTGATTTCAGTATGTGATTGTATAAAAATCACTTTTATATTTCCTTTTACCTAAGTCTTAAGAATTTAAACTATCTATTTATGGAAACATCATGTCTGTAAGGTACAATACATCATCTTCTTCTTGTTATTTTATTTTAACTTTCTCCCTCATAGAGAATACCTACTAGATAACGAATTGGTGTACACATTATCATCAGTGTGATTTTATAACTCTCAGCAGATAAGCAGTAAAGGGTTTTCCTCTG
Source organism: Mormoops blainvillei (assembly GCA_004026545.1). Taxonomy (NCBI): domain Eukaryota; kingdom Metazoa; phylum Chordata; class Mammalia; order Chiroptera; family Mormoopidae; genus Mormoops; species Mormoops blainvillei. The sequence goes on along the minus strand of PVJD01003940.1, from coordinate 19,298 downwards.
CAATGGCAGATGGTAACAAGTTAGTAATAAATTACTATTCGGGATGAACACTGTGATGAAAGCTAAAATGAAAGAAAAAGTAATTAATAATTTTATTTGGAACACAAGAAAAAAAAGAAGACTGAATTATAAAAATCAAAAGTTACATATTACTACAATATTGACCAAACTATATTTTTAAAACTACCATTCAACATAATTGGTCAAACTGTACAACAGAAAAGGAAAAAAAAAGTTCTGCAGAGATTGCAGACAGCCTGGTGCACAAATGTCTATTCAAATCATTGCTGTTTGCATAACTCATGAAAAAAAATCTGCTTTGGCATTTGGCATGCTATCTCCCCAAGGATATGAGTCTTAATGAAGAGATACCCAAAGTGGTGAAAAATAATGGATTTAAAGATGAGGAAGAATGGCATAACCCATGGAGAATGGAGTCAAGAACCATGTTTACCATTATTATAAACTCTTTCTCCATGGGTTTATGACTGTCTCCAAGCATTTGCTAATTACATGCAGGGCAGGGATGATGCTCTGTGTCTCACTCCTCCGCACTACCTGTGTGCTCATAATTGATGTGTTAATTAACTGACTGACTTGCTAAATACTCACTGGAAAACACAAGAAAACACCTTGACATCAGAGAAGCTTTCATTTCTGGGGTATCCACAGGGTATTCTCTTGTTGCTTTCCCACTCTTTTCCAAAACACATCTAATCTGTACACCAAAAATTTTATTATTTAAAAAAAATCATTGTACCTGTGTTTGGGGAGCTAGGCTGCTCTGTTCATATGAGTAGTAAGGTGCTTCTGCAGAGACCCATGATACTGTAGCTTGTTTTGACATGAACAGAACCAAAAATACAGATGCTCTTAAACCTCATGTTACTCAACGCTTTTAAAATGTATAACAAAATGAACATAAAGATGTCTTACAGAAACCAAAGGTAAGAATGAATGGGAACTTAAAAAGACACTGGAACCAAAACCTGTAAAGTTTTTGCCCTTTCTCTTTTCCTGTTTCACAATTGCCTGTCTTTAATTGTTTTTGCTTCTAGATCTTTTATTTATTTATTTATTTATTTATTTATTTAGTATTTTTCCATTGCTGCTTATCCCCACCATACCTCCTTCCACTCCCACTCTCTCCTTTGCTTCTCTAGACCACTTTGCAAAGTATGCCTGCCTGTATAGATATCAAGCTTATAATTCAACATTTGTGAACTGGACAATTGATTCTAATTGCAAATTTAGGGAAGATATGGAGTGGTTAACCAGCTTGGAAAGATGTACATTACTGGGTTGATCAATGATGGCTAACAGGGTGAGCCCAGGTAGGATAAAATGGCTCAAGACAAAGTCTTAGAATGAGGATATTATATGAATCAAATAATATCATTCCAGTGTCAACATTTTAATACTTTGAGCACTTTTATCACTGTATCCTTTGCTTCCAGTGGCAACATGGCAATCTGTGCATGTCTGCACCTTTTGACCACTTCATTTCCACATCCACAAATGAGACAGGCGAGGAGCAGCTGCAAATGTAAGTTTATCCAGGCTGAAATTACTGGATAAAATTAGCAGTGCAATCCCTTGCCTCTATTAGCTTTCCAATTTATTCAGCCACACATTTCTTAAAAAGAAATTCATAAGAAAAGTTTTCATAATAATAGAATAAATGAAATGAACAATGTTGAAGAAAGATCATGTAATTTTCTAGGTCTATTGTTTGATTACCTTAGACAGTGCTTTTTTTGTCAATTTAAAGAAAAGCAGTAAATGTTAAGACCTATTTTTATCTTGTTTTCAAAACTCTTGATCACTAAAACCAAGTAATAACCTATGTTACCTCAGATATTTTATGTCAACTAGCAAAAGGTATAATCCGCAACCAGTAGTGTGCTAGATACAGCATGTGCCAGATAATGAGTTGGTTTTGCAAGCCAATTGTCAAAATACAGCCATGATTAAAAGTCAAATTGTATAAACTTACATGAATTATTTTTTAGAAATAATATATGCTAAAACAAATCACATCCTAATTACATTAGTGTTAATAAAGATAACACTTTATTATCATATATGCTCTTGAAATTATTTTAACTATTTAATCTATATGAGGGAAATAAATAATGGTGTACTACAATGTATTTCTTTTCAACTTTGCATTCCATGACATCACATCAGTAGCTTAAAAGTGGTCCAAGTGGAGATATTTAAACCACATACAAATCAGGGCTTTTTATTGTTCAAAGATCTGGTTGTTAAACATTTACCAACATACCATTATCTATTACTCTCTAGAAGTACAAATTATGTATTCGTGGACTTCATGCTGCAGTTCTCTAGAGATATAAGGATAAACTGAAAATCCCAAAGAGGTTACTTGAGAATAAACACTACTTGGGTAAAATGACCTGTTTTGCTTTGTTTCTTTTGCTTGACAATGTAGTACTTTTCAGTATGATAAGTGCTCAATGGGACACAACAGAAAGGTGGGCAGTTGTTTGAACCAAGTAAATTTTGTAAACTGTGGAGATGGTTGATGAATAATAAATAAAAGGGTGAGACATGAGATACAGAATAGGGAGTCATGAAAAAATACAAAATGTTTACAAATATTTTATTTTTACAAGATAAATGTGCTAAGTAGGGTGTAAGGTAACTTCCCCCTATCTTACTAAGATATACATTATCCAAAATTCGTTTGGATTTAGACTTGGGGAATTTCAAATCATGAACAGACACAACCAACGTGATCCAGTCATTTTCACCTTAAATCTTTCAAGTTGCTCAAGGTTTTCTCAATACATTTATTCCTCAACTCATTTCTTTATTATTAAACAATAATAAAGAATCTTCAATAAAAATGACAGATATTTAAATAATTCTGTTTACCTTATATTTTCAATGCTTTCCTTGATATTTTTTAGTATCATAACAATGCAAAATTGGGTTAAGATTTAAAGATATTATTAATTAATATCAAAAATTTAATAAAATTAAAACATTTTTAAATGATTCATTTTCTGATATGCTTAAAGGCACAAAATAAATGCTGAAATTATATAAATTATCTTCTATGTATAAAGCAATAAAGTTTAATTTTCTTCTATGTATAAAGCAATAAAGTTAAACTTTAAATTACTGCAACCTTGAAATTATTTTATTGACAACCAGTTGATATGATTTAACTGTATAATCAGTGATAGCATAGAATATAACAAATAGAAGAACCACGTTGAAAAAATGCCTGCTTTTCTAATTTTCTTATAGTCTGATTTTGTGCAAGTTGAATAATTCACTGAATGACTTTTATATTGAACCAAAGCATATTCAAAAAACCTGAAAAGAAAATGGACTCATTTCCATTTTAAATGTCACTGAAGTGAAAACACTCAAGTCCTGAATAAGTGATTTCCTTTCATAAGGTTAAATATCTCACAAGAATATTAGCTGAATTTTCTCAAAATTGCCCTTTAAATGCTATTGCTGCCCAAAAACCAACATAAAGAAGTGAAGCTGGTATTGTCTTAAAATCACAGCACCGTAACATTAAATTGCTGAGCTATTATTGCAGCTGGGATATCATCAACACTGTTTATTTTAACCAATTTTATAAAGCATTTTTTGCTACTTTTTAGTAGTCTGCTTACAAACTTGATTACTGCCCTGTAAACTAATAATCTAGTGGATGAAGCATATTATAGCAGATCATTGTTACACAATGTGTTAAGTGCTATAATTGGCGTATTAGTAATGAACTTGGGAGTACAAGGAAGGATGCCACCTCCCAGAGATGCAAGGAAGACTTCAGAGAAACCAAATGTGTTAAATGTTTAAGGATAAGGGGGACTTTAAGTCAAAAAACTTTCTAACCAGAGGGGAAGAGAGCAAAGGAAGGAATGTTCTAACAGCCTCAAATGATTAGCTAACAGAACAATGTTTAGTGTAATTAATAATCAGAAAATTTGTATTAGAGAAAAAATATTCATTTACAGTCATTCAATCTTTGTATTAAAGAGCCTTCTTTATAATTGGTGGAGAAGATCCTGATTGTTATGGAAACTGCAAACTTAAATTAGAATCTTTGGGGAGAAGGTCACAGGTATATTTATTTTGAAATAATTGTCCAGAAGATCCTAAAGCTCATTACTAATACACAATGTACAAAATGTATCTTGAGTTGCTGAGAACACCTGACAGGTTAAAACTGATAGAGTTCATGACAACTATCCTAAAATATGGCACATTGGCCTACTGAATATTTTAAGCTGAAGGAGTCTGAGAAATAAGCACACACAGGAAAGTCATGCTGACCCCTGACCTTATCCATCCTCTGCCTATCTCCCCTGAAAGAGATTATACAATTTACACATAAGAGATGCCCATCTTACACCTGGAGGAAAGAAATGTCCTTACCTCTGAAGCTTACTTTCAAAGAGAAAAGGATTCCAAAGAAGAACCCTAACACACAGGACTGACTAGGCTTTCCTATTTATTATAATTACTCTTTAACCTATTATTTTCCTGCATGAGGGTGCACTCTTCATCAAACGTCACATGAAACACTCAAGTCTAACTCTTTGGTCTTCATTTCCTTATGAAGGTTCCTGTGTGATGTAAAATTTATATTAAATAAATCTGTATGTTTTCCTCCTGCTAATCTGTCTTTGACATTTTAATGTTCAGGCCCAGCCAGAGACTCTAAGAGGGCTGAGAAAAACTTCTTCCCCTACAAAATGATGAAGTAAAGATGTAATTTGGAGCAACTGAGAATAGGACATAAAAAGGACTTCTCAGAACTTTAGAAGTGTTTGGGAGAATGAAGGTCTGACCATGAAACTTTAATTTCTGTGGGAACATGTGGAAAGTGGAGATGTTAAAATTCCTGTACACCTTATTTTTGTCATGTATAGCAAACAAGTGCATTTGTCCCAATATTAAAAAACAACAAAAATAAAAGCTAAAATAAGGACCATGATAAAATGTTTGAAAGAACTAATATTGGCATGGAAAAAGTAAAAATAATCATGAATGTGTCATTAATATGATCATATAATTAATGCATTAATGCAATAAATACACTAAGATAAACGAAGCTAGAGCCATATTGCTACTACTTCTGTTTGTTTAGTGGGTTGTTTTTTTCCTGTAATGGGAAACTGGTGGTGTGTTAGGCTTTCTGCTCCAAATCCATTCTGTTAAATATTGGCCCTTGATTATGGAGAGGGGAGTCTGTAAAGTGCCTTTTCCTAATTCTTTCCCAGTCTGTCTCATATTAGATTCCATCAGCAGGGCACTAGGACAAAAGTTGATTGTAGAACTGGGGAGAAAGACTTTTTCTTCTGTGTTATTATTGTTCCTGTGATCCTATCATCAGCCCTTTACCTCACCACCAACACGCGATTCCCTCTGCTGGCATGTCGCCCTAGTGTGACTGTTGGTTCCAGCCTCCAACATTGCTCTGCACTCTGAAAACCAGTCTTCTTGTAGTCACTTAACCATACATGCAGGCGGCTGATGGATTGTATTCTCTGCTTAGCAGTCGGATCCCCATGAGACTTTAGTTTTCCTCAAAACACTAAAAAGGGAGCTGCCTTTTGACCTGGTGATCCCACTGCATGGATTATACCCTAAGAATCCTAAAACACCAATTCATTTGGGATGCGAAAGAACTTATGCACCCCAATGTTCATAGCAGCACAATTTACAATAGGCAAGAATTAGAAGCAACCTAAGTGCCCAAAAGTAAATGAGCAGATCAAAAAACTATGGCACATTTACACAACGGAATACTATGCAGTAGAAAGAAAGAAAGAGCTACTACCCTTCTCAACGGCATGGATGGAACTGGAGAGCATTATGCCAAGTGAAATAAGCCAGGGGGTGAAAGACAGATACCATATTGATCTGACCTATAAGTGGAAACTAATCAACAAAATAATCAAGCAAGTAAAGTATAATGAGTAACATCGAAATAAAAAACAAACTGACAGTAACCAGAAGGCAGGAGAAAGGCGGGTAACAGGGGAAATGAAGGGGAAGCGTCAACAAGGAACATGCACAAAGGACCCACTGACAAAGCCAGATGGGGAAATTGAGGGTGGGAGGTGGGGAGGGATGGGGCTGGGGAAAGTGGTGCAGGAAAATCTTGACATGGGGATAATGGGATGGTGCGCAGGGCACAGGGTATAAAGGGGAGAAAAAAATGAGACAGCTGTAATAGTATAATCAATAAAATATACAAAAAAAAACAAACAAACTATGGAATTTTGACTCCATGGAGTAATATGCAGCTTTAACAAGAATGAGGTAGATCCCTATGTTTATTAATTTGAAAAACCTCTAATAATTTCAATATTAAAAATTAAAATACTTAAAATACAAAATATGTAAATATATATACCCAATATAACCTCATTCCTTAAAAAACAAGACACAAATTATGTATTTAGGAAAATAAGTCATATGTGTAAATGCGTAGCAGAGGCATCAAATGCTATGCCCACAGCACTCAGCAGGACCAGGACTAGAAGCTTTAGGGGGCGAGTGGTGAATAGGCCTGCTTCCCTCTATATACATCCATGTAATTTGAGATTTTATGACCAAAAATGGATAATGTATTTCTTTTGCATTAAAAAATCTAACAATTAAAAAAAATGCAGAACCTTAAAATATACAGGGAATGCTCTGGCCAAATGCACTTTATTCCTGACTTAAGCTTCTACCCCAAATCCTTGCCTCATTTCCTGTACCATGAACTGGAATGTATAAACTAAAAATAAATTTGAATATTCCTGCAAAAAAAAAGAAAAAGAAGTCTGATCCCCATCTGCTGCTGTTGCCTCCTAAAAGCAATATTTTGGGAACATTAATTTTTTTCCAGCACCCAGCATTGATAGATACTATCTGCACTTATTATTTCTGAATAAACTCCATATTTCCTTTGTAACCTATTTGTACCTAAAAACCATAACCAATTAAATATATTAAATACTTTCTCTAAAATCTTCCAGTATTTATTTTTCCTCATTGACCTTAACTGTGTCATGAGGAGAAACTTCCAGATATCTGATCAAATTATAAAACTAATGTGTCTAAAAGTTTAGCATTGGTATACATATTTTCTATTTAAATTTTTTCTAATAGCTGAATATTCACTGAATATAATGTGCTGGATGTTTGCATTTGTGCCAACTAATTAGTTCTTATTAATAGCATGATCTGAAATGTCATTATAATTTTGTAAGACTAGAGGCAAGTAATTATTGTAACTCTACTAGCAAAAATATAGCTAAATACATTGATTTAATCATTACTTCAAATAGGTAAAATAAAACATGATGAATGTTTAATTCAAAATAATCTTTCAGTAAATAAAATATTTTCTATACCTACTTGAATATTGTTTGAGAATTTCATAATGAGTTATATGTGGAAATAAGAGGAGAAAAGAAACAAGATTAGAGATGGGGGAAATGTCCTCATTTAGAAAAGATATGCTTTAAAGTTACTTCAGGTTAAAATCAAATGTTAAGTAATATTAAGCTGACTTTTGAGTGACTTAGAGTAAACCTTCATTTTCACTATCGTTGCACACTGGAATCATTGCAAAAATTTGATTAAGAAGGGTGGTAAAAGTGAGTGGGCAAGCTGATTATTCAGCTCACCTGTTATTCTAGAAAAGTAAACACCTTTAGACAAACTGTATATTTTTATAATAAAGCTTTTTAACTCAGTGAAGTTAATTTATTCTCTGAATCCAGAGTATACAAGGTCTGACTGGAAAAATATCCAGCCACAGCCATTATTCATATAATGACAACAGTTTGCGCAACACTGATGTAACATGGCAGCCAAGGAGAGTGAACTGGAATGCACATGCATGAACAATGATGACTTCACTGTACTAGTCAGTGGGGGCAGTAGGCACTGTTGAGTGAGCGTGTGTACTGTGTGGTTGTCACATTCAAAATGACTGAGCAAGTAGAGAAGCAAATCTGCATCAAATTTTGTCTTAAGTTTGAACATTCTTCCACAGAAACTATTCGGATAATTCAAAAGGGCCCAGCTATAGTCATCTGGTGACTGGCAGCTTCATCACTACAATGCACCTTCTCATGCATCATGTCTCCTGCAGAGTTTTTTTGTAAAACATAAATCGCCCAGGTGACTCAGCCCCACTACAGCGCAGATCTGGCACTCTGAAACTTCTGGTTTTTCCCAAAACTAAAATCACCTTTGAAAGAGAAGAGATTTAAGACTGTTGATGAGAGATTCAGGAAAATACAATGGGACAACCGATTACCATTGGCAGAACTGTGTGAGGCCCCAAGGTGTCTACTTTGAAGGGGACTGAGGCATCATTGTCCTACATAATTGTCCTATATAATGTTGCTTGTATCTTATATCTTCTTCAATAAATGTCTCTGTTTTTCAGATTATATGGCTGGATATCTTCTGGACAGATCTTGTATATAAACACAACATGTGAATGGTTAGAAAAGAATCAGGTGAAAGAATCAACCTTTGATACAGAATTGTCAAAATGCAATCAGATGAAATCCCCTGAGGTATACTGCATCCTCAGGAACTTTGGGGACACACATACTCTTAAACACAAATGAGATTTTTAAGCCAACTCTGACATTTCTTTACAAATTTGTAATTATTTTTATGAATATATGTTTAAATGTCTCTTGAATGCAGGAGGTATACTAATGCAGAACATTGGCATTCAGATTCAAAGTTAAGAAGCATGAATGTTTGGAAGCAACCAATGTGCAACACAAAGGCCTCTCTAGTAGCAATACTGTTTGTTAATGTGTTATCAAATATATAAAAATGTCAGATGATCCAATAGCATCCTAGTATTAATCAAATATTAATTAGCCAGTCAAGAAGATTTTAAATGATACTATATAAAATGAAATAAAAACAACAAAAATCAAAAAGTTTTAGCTGGGAACAAAGAATGAGGAAATAATTAGAAAGCAATCTATATTTGCACTGAGTAAAACTAAATTGGCTCCTAACATCAGAGATGTTCCTATGGAAGATTAGACTTTTAAAATGTTTTCTTCAAGGTGGCCTCAACACCAAAATAGAGTGAATCAATATCCTAAGAAGCATTGAGGATTTCAGAAATATGGCCAGTTGAGCAGGCAAAATAAGCAATATCTTGAGCTTGTGATGTATTTGAAATTGAAAAAATATATATATATATTATAAAATAACAATATATAACTATCAATTTATCTAGAATTACATATAAAATATATATATATGCCAGACAACGAATGTTTCTGGAAGATGTTCCATGTGTATCCTAACAGGCCGCACCCCCTTAGACAAAGTACCACCTGCTTCTGCCTGGACACAGGCATGCCTACCCTGGAGGACAGAACTGGGAAGGGGGGAAGTATTCCAGAGAACAAAGTTGTTTCCACACATGTCTTTGTTAAAACTGTGATTAAAACTGATCTTGAATTTTACTTTATAGGGAAGGCTACAAACAGTATTCAAATGTAGTAACTGAGTTTTACATATGTTATATATCTAGGCCCAGGGAAAATCCTACAAATTGTGTAATTTAAATTTTAGTACCTTGTCCAGTTTAACAAGATTAAATTTATTTAAATTCAACAAATAGTTCCATAAACACGAAAGGACTCCCTAGTATACCATAGTAAATATCCAAAGTACTCACACATACACATATAGATTCATATATATAATTCCAAACAGGTATTTCTACAGCCCAAGTTAATTTGTTTCTCTATTTTGTACATTAAGATAAAATTCATCAGGTAAGGATATGTAGATAAGTGAGAGGGGAAATCTGAACTAAAGTTTTCAAGTTCCAACATCAGTAGAGTTTTTGCCTAGATAATTATTCCTGCTAATCAGTGGTTACATTCTTCTGTTATTTCTTTTCTTCATAGTCTTTGATAACATTTTTAATCACTCCAAGAAAAGAGTAATTGTCTCCCCTACGCCTTTGCATACAAACTGCCGATAATTAGATTAATAATAATTTAATACATAGTTTAAAGAAAAGAAAGTTTACAAGGTGAATTAATATCCCTATTTTCTAGCCACTTGTGTATTTTTATAAACATACAATCTTTGGGGGCTGTAAAAATTCAGAAGAAACAGTCAACTCTTTTCGGTAGAGCAATCATCTTAAAAGAATACGGTGCCTAAAGGCCAACACACTTAACTGTGTATGAAATGTGGCACGTCAGTAAATATCCCTTCAATAACAAATCACTTTTACCAGATGGTATTCCATCTGACTGTCGTCAATAATGGGCGCCTTTGGTAACACTAAACATAGCAGTTCTATTTCATTATAATATTGTATTTGGACATTTGCCAAAGAGAGTAAAATAAATAAGCCAACAGCTTTTAAACATAATAATGGCAGGTTTTCATATTTCCTATTTCAAGTCTTAAAATAAAACATTTCCCATGTGAAACTGAGCAAAAAAGGAACTCACCCATATTTGCATAATTTAAATTACTTATTATTATAACAACAAACTCACAAATTGAGTTCCCTAAATTCTCTATTCAAGAATTTACTTGCATCTTAATTGAAAGAGGTATATATATTTTCTGCAATAAGAATTATAAGTTATAAATCATTAGAAATGTAAGCGTACATTAGGGACCACAAATTTAATTTATATTAAGCATGTTAATAATTTCATTTGAAATTATTCTCTTCCCAACTTAAGCTTTTCTTTCTAATTCTTTACATGAGTCATTGAGAATTTAAAATTGCTCATAAAATATCCTCATGCAGTTTCTAAGATATAGATTTATTTTCCTTACAAAATATCAACTTTTTCTGGTTCAGATCATTATTGAAGGAAAAAAGACATTTCCATTGTTATTCATTAAATTCCTGTGGTTGCTTAGAAATCAGTAACAATAGAGCAATGCAGTTAGGAAAGCAACTAACAATAAAACACATCATGTTATTTTTTATAGCTTATAATTTATTAGTATACAGAAACTCCACTCTGACTTGTAATTGAAGCCATGGTTATGCAAAGTTGATAAAACACTAAATTTTTTTTAGTTTTAAGTAATCAGTCATTTAAACAACTTGATTTGCTCTTGAATATGTTATCTAGTCCTGAATTTCATAGTAGACAAAGCAAAACTATTTGCTAAATGCCCCTCTCCTTTAGAACTAAAGTTTCCATTTAATAAAAAACAGTATCTCTAGGTAGCTCCTAACGCTAACGCTGAAAACTTGCTCTTATTATTTGAATATAGTCAGAGCTGGCTTTGAAGGATCAGGATCAGAAACACAAATTGAAATATTTGAATGACTAAAAGGATGGTGAGCTTTATATGAAAATAAATCAAATTAAGTGGTAGGAATTTTTCATATCCAAGCATTAGGGCTTCTATGTGACCTTAGAGCAACCAGCACCTCCATGTCTTGGGCCGAAAGCAAAGCTCGAATGAGTAGTTTAAACACTGATGATTTTATGCCAGCATTTGTCATAATTCAAAAGAGAATTTTTTACTTCGAAATTATTGAGTTCACGGATTTTAAGAAATATATTAATGTACTTTTTCTTTCTCTTCCTTCTATATATACTTATTTCTATTTTGTGCAAGCCATCCATCTGCCTCAGGAAAGATTAAAATTGGTAGACCAGAAATGCAAAGAGAAAACGCCAATGTTTATCCTGTGATAGAATACTTGAGGCCAGAAAATGTGATCTTCAACTTGAAGCAATTTTAAAAGAAACGTTTCCAGATTTTTTATGCTTTCATTAACATCAAGAACAAGACTTGGTGTACTTCATAGAGTTTTTACAATGAAGTTTAGAATAAAGATAAAACAAGACGTGATCAAAGGATATTTTCTTTTATACTGAAACAGGGAAGTACCACCCCCACAGGACTATTAGTAAGAGATGAGGTCCCCATCTGTCCTCTTCATCAGCCAACGATTCATGTTCTAAAGTCTGGAACTTGAAAGATAAGAAGTTATATAGAGTATTTTATTTTTAAGGGGTTGATGAAACTGATTTCAGTCACTATTTACTCAATTCTCTCGAAAACAGCACCTGCAATGTATGTCCTAGGACACTGATGTTTACTTACCTGTCATAACATGGTTGAGAAAAGATGTATCTAAAAGAACCTATTTACTTATAGGTCATCACGTGCAATTTGGCAGGAAAGAGATGGGTCATGGTTATCACAGAGAAGAGTCAGAAGGAGAATCTAATTTCCTGTGTACCATTTACACAAAACTCTAAATGTTTCCTTAGTTTCAAGGAAGAGACGTTGAGGCATTAAGAGGCTAACTGGACCAGAAAAAGCCTGTCTAAGATTCTGATTAATAAACGCAGCTTTGTGTAAAACAGGGTAAAAAATAAAGCCTTTGTAATCAATTAAAATGTATAAAGGTAGAGAGCTTAGAATTTCTACAGTTTTCCAAGAATACAGTTTATACAGTAGGTGTACTTTATCATAGTTCTTTCTCAGCTCAATTTTAAATGGAGTTTTTACATGGTCAAAAGAATTCTACTGTTCTGTATTATCAAAATAAGATATATGTTATCATTGATCCAGGAAGAATGGCCCATGTTTCCCCAATGGTTATTCTCAGGGAAACCCCACATAAAATTGTATAAAGAAATTATAGATTTGAAAACAGTGAAGAAAAAAGAGAAAGACATGCATACACACAAAGAAAGAGAGAGAGTATATTAGAAAATATTGGGAAACTTTTTTTAAAAACTGAACTTTGTGGATATATCTTGTCATTTTCTATTACTTTCTAATTATCTAAAAGTGCATCACTTTTTACTTCCTAATAGGATTATGATGTGTCCAGGTATCTTAATCTCTTATTTCATCTAATCATAATTGAAATAACCATAAAGCTATAAAAAAATAGAGACTTCTGTTGTATAATAAGAAGAATGCCTTCCACATATGAAAAATTTTGGAAGACAGTGAAGGTAAATCTCCAACCCCTCCTGAGAATATAATGTAAATTACCTGAAACTAAATAATGGTGTCCATTAATACTTTCACTTTGTAAAGATAAGATCTAGAGGAGATTCTAGCCATAGACCCCTTCTATTAGCTTTGAATGCAGTTCCCCTAGGTGGTCCAAGGATAAAGCATTAACAGCTACAACGGAGTGGAGAGTCAGCCTTGAAGAAGGTCTTTTCCTTGAGGCAGAAATAAAGAGCTCAGGAAAAAAAAAAAAGACTCAGTGAAAACAGGGATTTTTTAGAAATCCTGCAGATAAAATCTCATGTCTATCCTGATCAGCAACCCTTTATTATTTCTGTTTTGCCCAGATGTGGTACTCTGTATAGAAGGAAACAACCCAAATGTTAAATTAAAAGGAAAAGAAAAACAGAGTGACACTGTCATACCAAAGTTAAGACAACAGAAGAAAAACACAGCTTTCAGTTCTTCTTTTCTATATATGATCCGTTACCCATTGGATCTCTATTTCCCATTTCTACCAGCAGAATGCCTGACAAAATATTGCAAATTATAGCAGCTAACCTGTGCTTCTGCTCCTGAATATCTTCTAATACCTACTTTATCATTCACTATTTACTTTCTCAGCTATGGAAGAGAAATTCATCATATGCTTGAATGTAACCAGTGGCTAGGGAGTTTTTTTTCTTTTCTTTTCTTCTGTTTTTTTTTTTTTTTTTTTTAATCCTCGGACTTTCTGCTTGGCTAGATCTTTTAAAACTAAATCAGAGGAAGAGAGATGCTGATTTCTGACCTTTCTTTTTAAGTGATCTATTGGGGCTTTGTGGGACTGTGGTACAATTGCAAGATGCTTAGCCATATCTGGACCCTGGGTGTTAATTAGCAAGAGACACCACCATCCTCATTATTGTGCCAAGCAGATTTTCTGTGGCTTAGAATGACTATCAGAATGGTTCATCTCAAAGAGTATAGCTTAGTTGTTACTTCCCTTCAGAATCCAGTTTAGTTTTCTTGGCTACTCTGGAGGTCTGATTGCGCTGCAGAGACACAGACGGTTCTTACTGGGAGGACGGGCCCTTCCACAGAATCAGCAGCCATAATTGGAACTTTCACCTCATTACTCACTTAATTGAATTCTATCAAAATAGTTTTTATTTTCCCAAACACAAATTTATGTTTTAAAATGAAAACTTAAAACAATGTATTTGAAACTAAAATAACACCGAAATAATGATAATGTCATATCATGTTGTCTACACTCTACCTTTTACCTGGGACATTGATCATGAGGCCTATTAGCTTTGTTATCCATTTTGTATTAATTTAGTTTATATGACCCCAAAATTTTTTAAAAAGATTTTATTTATTTATTAATTTTTAGGGAGGGGAAGGGAAGAAAAGAGGAAGAGAAACATCAATGTGTGTTTGCATCTCGTGTGCCCCCTACTGGGAACCTGGCCTGGTACCTAGGCATGTGCCCTACACTGGGAATCAAACCGGAGACCCTTTGGTTCGCTGGCCGGCACTCAATTCACGAAGCCACACCAGCTCGGGTTGACCCAAAATGTTAATTCTAGAAACTCCACTCACATTAATTTTTATTAGAACTTACTTTTGTCACAAAGGTTGATTACCATTTTATAGTATTTGATATCTTACCATGTTATGAACTGATGTTTGTTTCCCCCAAAAATTCATATGTTGTAATTGAAAGGGTCAGGCCACCTCCCCAACCTGCTGGACTGCTGATGACCCAGTCAGGTCAGCTTCCAACCCTCTGGACTGCCTATGACTCATTGTTCCGACTCTCTTGATAGCCAGCGGCTTAATCGAAACTCTCCCTCACCTCGCACAATAGACACCTGGCGCCAGCCACCCTAGCTGGTGGTCAAACTGACCCTCCTGGACCTGGGAACAGCCCTCCCTGTACCTAGCCTACTATCCCGGCTCACATCCTGGAACCCTGAGGCACCTACCCGGAAAGACAAAGAATAACCTTTTCCCATATCCGCTCACAAACACAGCGTTTTTTCTTTTGAAAACCCCATTCTTTCTTTCCTCCGGGGCTGAAGTTGACCCTGACTCAGTCCGCCTCTCAGCGTAGCATCAAATAAAGGCACTTGGACCTGATCACCGGTTCCTCCTGCCTCTATTTCTCAAGCATTTCTAACAGTAACCCTGACCCACATTGTGACGGTATTTGAGGTGGGGCCTTTGAAAGAGAATTAGGTTTAGATGAGGCCATGGGAGTGAAGATCCAGTAATAGGATTAGCACCCTTACAAAAAGAGGAAAAGACACTAGAGCTTTGTCTCTCGGCCATGTAACAATACAGCTAGAAGGCAGCTATCTGCAAACCAGGAATGGACTCCTCACCAAGAACCCAATCTGCCCACACTTTGATCTTGGACTTTCAGTCCCTGTAACTGTGAGAATTAAATTCCTGTTGGTCAAGCCGACCAGTCTAAGGTATTTTGTTATAGAAGCTCAAGGTAAGACATCACCAAATGTTGATGACACACCATTTTATCTGCTGTGTCATCGCTCCCATTATTTTTTTATTAGGTCCATTGTTAATTTGCTAAAGATTTAAAAAAATTTTTTTTTATTTAGTTTTAGAGAGGGGAAAGGAAGGAAAAAGAGAGGGAGAGAAACATAAATGTGTGGTTACTGCTTGTGTGCCCCCTACTGGGGACTTGGCCTACAACCCAGGCATGTGCCCTGGACTGGGATTTGAACCGGTGACCCTTCGGTTCATAGGCCAGTGCTCAATCCACTGAGCCACACCAGCCAGGACAACTTGCTAAAGGTCTATATTATTCTATATTTATGTGTATATAAAACTCATTTCCAGTAGAAAAATCCTATGGGAAAATCCAGGTGAAACAGAATGTTCAGATAGTTTTACAAAGTGGCAACCCTGTAGGTCAGTTCAATTAATTAAGTGAACATGCCCATCAAACCAGTTATTAACTATCAAAAATCAAAGACTTGGTTTGATTTATACAAAGTGAGAGAAACTGAGAATAATTCCATACCAACCCTGCTTAGATTTGCCAATAGGTACAAGGTAGGATAGTTATCTAAATCACTTAAATGCTAATACAATACCAAAAATTGTGAAAAATAAAAATAATTTCACTGTAACTTTCATTTTTGACAATATGTTTTCTTTAAGCTGACATAGCAAGGAGATAAAATAAATAAATCACTTTAGGTTACAGGATAAAACAATGAGTATTGGGCCAAATTTTACACGTCTATCATTTCTACAATTTAAGAAAGATTTGGACTTTATTTCTCCTTTCCCTAACTCTTCTATACATTTTAGCTATTGCTTGGACTACAGTAAATAGAACACACATTAAAAAATAATTTTTAAGGTTAGTCCTTGACATTAATGTTTAATAATTATAATATTTATGTGATTATAAAACTATTTAATAGTAAAAACTTTAGTAAATTAGAGAAAAGAAATTATATCTTAAATGAGGTTTATCTGTGGCATTAATATACCTATTTCCTAAAAATTCATTGTAATTTTAAACTGTTAGATTCATGAATGTTTCAAGTCTATTTCTCTAGATAGTGCATAAATATGTGCTAAAAATTATGTCTGCTTCACCTTTAGTGTCTAGAACAATAGTCATACTTCCCAAAATTTTGTCTTTTCACCTAATTTTCAGAATAGAAAGGAAAGTGAAAACAGTGAAAAGTGGTTCGATTTGAAATAAGAAATTAGATATACCAGAGTAATATGATTTTTTATTTGTTTATTTTTATAATGGTATGTCTATTGAAAACTTATTAAGTACTATACCTGTTTTGATTTCAGGAGATGCCTCAGAAGAGTCAGAGGGGGGATTTTTATCTTCTACCTACTCCATCACCACTTCGTGAAGATCGTAGCCAAGACAGTTTCATAACAAAATACCTTCTTAACTTATCTGCAAGGGCGGAGTTACTATCATTTGTTTTTCAAAGTGGAATAAAAAGATGAATTCTCAGAACCTGAAAGTAAGGGATACCTGAGTTTTCCATGGCTACGTCAAGGTAAGGAACCAATCTAAACCTTAGAAGAAGCCAGGTGCTTGGTGCCTTGAGGGCGGAAGCTAGCTGGGACTGTGGTGACCCATTCCTATTTCCAGGAATGAATTATCAACACCCCCAATTACACTGCCACCCCAGGTTTCAGCCCAGAAACTGGGAAAAGGGACGGGTTGGTGGTCACGGATAATGGAGACCACTCCAGAGAAGACTTTCAAACAGGTACTTCACTAGTTGTGAGAACTGGCCTCAGGTGTCTCACAAATTCTAACTTTTGAAGCATCAGCATAGACGAATGTGTCCTAACACAAAGGAGAGAAAGTTAACTAATAGAATAAACAGATAATAAGCAAACAGTAAGAAATAGCCTAAAGAAAAAGAAAGCAAAACAGAATCAGGGCAAAGACAGTGTTTTATACAGGAAGGGAGGAAATACTGATTTTCCTTATATTTAGCACCATGTGAAGCAACCAATAAAGTCATTTTTTATAATTTAGTTATTTAGATGTCTTGGAGACAAAACGTACCTAATCTAGAAGTGCTGTTAGGAATATATTTGCTTATAATTAGAAGTATGATCTGAATTAGATGAGAAAACCCTTAAGAGTTGTATAAATGACATATAAAATTTACAGTTTCTTTCCTCAGTTAAAAAGTAAGAAACCCTTATTTAAAAACAAAAACAAAATCATTCTTACCTTTTCAATGTAAGCTTTAAGCCAGAATCTAGTTCCAATTTATTCCCTATATCACAAAAAACACAATGATATAGCATAAGTCATCACACTTCTTAGTTTCTACATTTCAGTAAAATGCATTGTTTTGCTCCTTGACTCTGCAATGTGCCTTTACTTTCCTCATAATGGCTTTCATCAAAGGCATAAAAAAAGAAAAAAGCATTATTATACTTGCAGGAATGTGGTAGAAAATATATAAAATAAATCACATGTGAGGAAATGTTGTCTCAGTATATATTTAATGATGCATCAATAAATTGTCAATCTTGGCCCTATGTTCTTGAAAGAGGTATTTTAAGAGTTAGAAAATGGGCATTAAAAATGCAATAAAGGAAAATAATACATAAACGATGACTCTTGATATTCCATTCCATCCTGTGTGCCCATGTGTGCTTGTGATAGAGAATGTAATATTTCAGGAACTTGTGGGAATGGGAATCATAAAATACTATCTGTATTAATTTCCCATTGCTGATGTAAGAGATCACCACAAATTTGTCATTTAAAGCAACAAAAATTAATTTTTAAATAGTTCTGGAAGTCAGAAGTACAAAATCAGTCTCAGTGGGGTAAAATCGAAAGATGCTCTAGGGAAGAATACCTTTCTGTGTGTTCTTGTTTTTGTTTTTTTCCCCAGCAATGAGGGGCTGCTGACATTCCTTCCTTAGCACATGATCCCTTCCAGTGTTTGCGTCACTCCGACCTCTGCTTCTGTCACTATGCCTCTGTGTCTTGCTCAGGCCCTCCTGCCTGTATTTTATAAGGACCCTTGTGATTACATGGGTCCTCTGGATAATCTCCAGCTTCTCTAAATACTTAACGAAATCATAATAGCAAAGTTCTTTGGTTTTTATGTAAGGTAACATTCACAGATAGATTCTGGGTATTCCCACATGGACATCTCTGAGGGGACAGTATTCAGCCTACCACGCAATACTATTAATGTAAATTCAGATGTTTACTTCCAAGTATTTCTGCTGGTTACTGGAAAAATTAGAAATATAACTACAGGCTTAAGTGTGGATATTTTGTGCAATTGTGGTGTATGCAATATACAAAAGTATATATACATATATTACATAAATAAG
Source organism: Mormoops blainvillei (assembly GCA_004026545.1). Taxonomy (NCBI): domain Eukaryota; kingdom Metazoa; phylum Chordata; class Mammalia; order Chiroptera; family Mormoopidae; genus Mormoops; species Mormoops blainvillei. Next base: position 425 of record PVJD01003940.1, on the reverse strand, counting down.
AGATGGCATTACTTCTTCCTTACACTAAGAAAGCAGTAGGATTATTGAATTACTGTTAGAAGTGGTTCAGAAAGGGAAAATAAACCACTGGAGGTATATTAAGACGTCCTCATGGGAAGTTTTTACTTTTATATAGTGATACTCAAGGGACAGTATTTATGTAGGAATTCAAAATCGAATATAGTTTCTCAAATTCTTTATTTGAAATAAAAAAACATATTAGCATATTCTTTTCTTTCTACTAGTGATATATTGGTTATGAAAAATCACATTTTCAAAAGGAACAAATAATATGAACAAAATAATTATGACTCATTAGACTATAAATCATATTTAATTTTATAGTTACAAATATAACAGTGTTATATTTTATTTAAAAATTAAGAGAGACTAAAAGTTGCATTTATTTTTTGACCTTCCCTGAT